>NQLW01000060.1:3036723-3049991 GCA_002312845.1 Kalanchoe fedtschenkoi
ACTCCTCCACATGCCGTGCTGTCACAGCCGCCTCCTCAGCCGGCAGCGTCCCGTACCGCTTCGGCATCGGCGACTGCGTCGTCAGTACCGTCCCGTCTGCCCTCAGCGTCGCGTACTGGTCAGCTCATTCAGTACCGGCTTGTTGCTTTTCCTCAGGGATTAAGTTGATCCGTGGCGGTGCGCCCGGCAGATCTGATCCGTGGCTGACCGATTCGAGCGGCGGTGGCGCGGAACGGATCGTCTTGAACCAATACACCAGAAATGAAGAAGGCCAGAAACGAAAACGGCCTGAAATGAAGACTGTTTAAGCAGTGCCGGCGCTTCGGGGTTTGACAAAGCTTTCGCATGCATCATCACCACCACAAGAATTAACCTATTAATTTTGCATCCCACTTACTGTTATCGCCTCTCTATTGAAGACACATGCATCATCACCACCACAAGAATTAACCTATTAATTTTGCATCCCACTTACTGTTATCGCCTCTCTATTTAAAACGCATCATCACGGACACAAGAATTAAAGAATAAGAAAGCAGAAATAGAAGCAGCAGCTCTGGTGAGAATCAGAGTGAGAGTGTGTGTGAAGACGTTTGTTGCAGTGAAAATTAAGCGGGTAATAAGCTTCTAGATCCGTTGGCGACCACTTCCGTCGTCTCGTTCTTACTTTTTTTCTTAGTGTCCTAACTTTTTCTAAAAAATGGGAAACAAGCAGGGCCTTGCTGTCACTGCAGAGTTACCAGTGAATTATTGAATATTGAAGAAGATGATAATAATGAACAGAGGAATTCGTTTTTGATTGATTTGAGGTTCGTGGATAATATCGATTTGTGTGATTTATGGTTCAGATTGATTACTTTAACAAGAGGATGTTGTAATTGGCCATTTGATATGATGGTGGGGGAGATTTTTCGGACATTGATTAATTGATAAACTTTAGGGCATCTTTAACGGAGGTTCATGAGTATGGTTGTTCACCGGTCCAAAACTGTACCGGACCGGACTGGAACCGGTTTGGATCGGAACCGGAATCGAAAAAAAGTAAGGAGCTAAGACCGGACCGGATTTGAATCGGTATGGACCGGACAGGACCGGAAAATTCCGGGTTTGGACCCGAATCATAAAAATTAATTAAATTTTAATACAAATGTGAATTAAAAATAATTTTATTTATGTATTAAATAAGATATATTTAATTATTTTAATAAAAATAAATTTTTTTATTAAAAAATTACCAAACCGGTCCATTCCGGTCCGGACCGGAACCGGAATCCCAAAAATGGATGGACCGAAGACCAGACCGGAATCCTTCGGTCCGGTCCGGTTTGGTCCATTCCGGTCCAGTTCCAGGGTCATTTTCCGATCCGGATCGGATTTTGAACACCCCTATTCATGAGTGAGGTTTATGACAGAATATGAAGTTTATCTGACATGAAATTCTATTGTGGATGAACATTTATGCTCCTCTGACGTGATACCGCTTCACGCAGATGATGCGCTTCATGAAAAACGGCGTATAAAACCTAAACTTTATATGGCGTTTTATGTTTAAAAACGCCGTATAAGACTATCACATGCATTTTATACGGAGTTTGTAAGTTATAAACGTCGTATGATGATTAGGATTTTAAAAAAAAATTAAAAATTAAAAATGTCATTTAAGTCTATCATTAATTATTAAAATAATAATTATATCTGTTATATGAACTTTATAAAATTTGATAATGAATATAATATAAAAATATATAAAAATATTATAAAATAAGTGGAGTCCATGTAAAGAGTTGTAGGGAGGTTTATCCAGTATAGAAGATATATTTATGAAAAAAAAGTTATGATAACGTTGAATTAATATGAAAAAACCGACATGGCATGACACAACTCTACTTTTTGAGATTTATGGATTAAAGATACCCTTATGAAACGTGTATTTTGATGTTTTATAATTGGTCAGGGATTGCAACCAGTTGTCTTGCCAAAAGGCATGTGATGTTGTTATTGATTTGCGAGACATTCTTACATGCACACGGATCACCACGTGTTCATCACTTAATGGGAGAGTGCCACGTGGCGCGTTGAAAAGTTAACAAAAATATTCAGTCAATGGAAGAGTGTCACGTGGCATGTTGATTCAACGCGCCACGTGGCACTCTCTCATTGACTGTGTCCATGGACACGTGGTGTGGTTGTCCATGTAAGTCTGTCTCATTGATTTGCATTGTACCGTTTGACCAACGTTTGAGTTGGTTTGTTTTTTTATTATTCAACAAGTTTGAGACCAGCTGCTTGGTGAATGTAAATTGAGGCTCGTTGTGTTAATCTTTTTTTCTTAATTAATTATTTCTTCATACTTCCATTACAACCCGACGACACTGCTATTAGCTTAAGTTACTTGTCACTTTTGCGCAAGGTTTTCTCTGTGATAACAGTCAGGATAAAAATGTCGCTAGTGTCGGTTCATTAAACTAGTTTACTGATTCATATTTATTATATGTTTGATTATTTTGAGAATCAATTTATTCTTAACTGTTGATTATAATCACTACAAGAATACAAAACTTTTTGCGGCCAGAAATTTGGCAGGAAAAATGTATTCCCATCATATCTTTGACTAAATTAAGATGACAGGTAGAAGATCCTTGAAAATATTCTTAGTTATTTTAAGGCTTCTTTAATGATTTTTCGGTCAAATAGCGGCCGATCAATTTTTTCGACAATTTCTGATCAATTTTTTGTTTCCATATTAGTGTTTTTTACCGCCATGTCTGCCATTTTTTAGTCAAATTGAGATTTCAAACAGTTTTCGGCCAAAATTTAGAAAAAAAAATTTACACGTAAATTCATATTTCAAATTCATAATGTTATTTTAAAAAAAAAGTTAATTATTTTTAGAATTTAATTTTAATTTAATAATTAGTATTATCAAAAAAATTGATTATTGATTTTTGAATTTTGTTGGGAGGCTTATTGTGCAGTGGTTTGTGTTTTTGAGTTATTTTCAATTGTGCATAGATTAGCTTCAATTAAGAGAATGTTACTTTTTAGGGTTTAGGGTTCATGGATTTGTAATTTATGGGTTACAATGTTGATTTGGTTGAATATATTTTATTTTTTTGGAATTGATTCAAAAATTAAATTGATTATTTAATTATAAAATTATTAATTTATATTTGTAAGCAATAATGAAATGCATGATTAATATCTTTTTGATCAATAATACACTATTGAGGTGTTCCTTTATATATGGTTTAGGATTTTAGGATTTAAGATTTAGGAAATACTTTGTTAGGGTTTAATTTTTTAATGTATGAAATTAATGTGCAATATTTAAAAATATATAGGGGTTATAGTATAGGAAATTATAATTCTAAGTTTCATAGTTTTGAAGTTAATAGTTGAAATTGTATGATTTATTGAATATAATTTATTAATAAAATAAAATTATTATTTTATACATTTATTATGTAAGAGTGACAAAATAAAAAAATGAATTTAATATCTTTTAAGTTGCACTATTACCATGCTTAAGGATAAAAAACGTGATAATAAGTTGATCTATTATCACATTGTTGTTGTAACTATGGTAATAGAGATCAACCTATTACCACATTTTACAACCTTAAGCGTGGTAATATAAAAAACAGTAGTAATTTCTATTTTGTCCTAATTATAAAGAGCAATGTCAATTGATTACATCATAGAATCATTGAGAACATGTGAGAACACCCCACCTCATAGAGCATGGTTTACATGAATTTTTAACTAGGATGCTCTATTTTATTTATCATTTAATTAATATTAATTTATTTATTTTTATTTGTTACTTAATAATTTCAATGTAAATTTAATATTGTCATCTATTTTAAAAGTAAGAATTAGTTATTTTATCATCATAATTTATAAAGTCTTTTATACAGTAGTGATAATATATCACATTTTATATTTTATGCTGAATTTAAAAATATATATTAAATTTGATATCTAGTATATATTAATATATCTTTAATCTATTCTATTTAATCTTAGATGACTGTGACATGACGAGAGAGTAGATAAATGAAGAACTTAATGACTTTTACTTGATGGAGGGAGTAGATAAATGAACAACTAAAAAAGTCTAATTAAACGTTTGCTATTAGAGGGTATAATTAACAATTTGGTTATGCATTTTATTTTTAGAGAGATGATAATAATTGTTAGAAGTTTTTTCATATTTTATTGAAGTTTTGATTATTAATTATTTCATCTATAATCTTTTATAGAACCAACTTATAAGTATAATAATATAATTTCTCTTCTTAATACATTTAATACCGGCTAGCTACGGACGTGACTAATAATTAGAAAACTTAACATAAAACCGTCATGCGTTTTCAGGAGGGCTCTCTATAAGAGTAAACTAAAAGCTCCACAAAAATCAGATAAATGCTTGCTACAAACATGTCACAAACAGCACTAAATCAATCAGCGGGTTTCACCGGCAAGCCTGCCGCAACCTGTTTAGCGCTCACAGTCGTGTTCCTATCCGGCTTTGCCCTGAAATGGCTGCTCAAAAGAAAAGCCAGCAACCACTACAAGCTCCCACCGTCCCCGTTCAAGCTCCCGATCATCGGAAACTTCCACCAGCTGGGCGCGTGTTACCGCACCGCACGCTCGCTCAGCTGGCAAAGCGCCACGGCTCCCTCATGCTGCTCCGACTCGGGAGCAAGCCGACTCTGATCGTCTCGAGCCCGGGCGCAGCTCAGGAAATCTTCGAAACCCACGATACGTGCTTCTTAAACAGGCCCGACTTGAAGGTCTCGAGAAAGTTCAGCTACGGCGGAATAAACGTTGCTTTCACGCCCTGTGCGGATAAGAGCTGGAGGTACACGAGGGGTCTGCTCGTGAAGCGGATCCTGAGCCCGACGAGGGTGAAAACCTTCAGGAGCGTCCGAGAAGAGGAGACGCTCCTGATGGTTGGAAAGATCGAAGGATCCCTTAATAATAATCTGTTTGATCTGAGCGAGCTGCTATCTTTACTTCCTGTGGGATTAATTTCCAGAGTCGCGTTTGGAAGAAAATACAGCAACTCAATGAGGGTGAAGAAGCTTGCTGAGGAATTCATGGCCCGACTTAATATTAATGAAGAAAGCACAAACTGAGATAAGAGGCATAGTTGCGAGCAGACGGAGCGTAACTGAAGACGACACTGCTAAAATAATGGACTACTTACAAGCCGTGATCAAAGAAACCATGCGTCTCCCATCCAGTAGCGCCGCTTCCCTTTCCAAGAGAATCGGCGCAACACGTCAAGATACAGGGCTACGACATACCATCCAAAACTAGGGTGATGGTCAATGCGTGGGCGATAGGAAGGGATCCGCGCTCTTGGGATAACCCGGAGAGGTTCCTGAGGGGTGACGACGCCAGTGACCGAGATGTCCGCGGGCTGGGCTTCGAGTTCATTCCATTTAGTGCAGGTCGGAGAAACTGCCCCGGGATTTCATACTCAGTTCCTGTCATTGAGCTAGCTTTGGGAGGCCTGCTGCACAGGTTTGATTGGTCACTACCTGGTGGCATGAAGCTTGAGGACTTGGATGTAAGTGAGTCTTTTGGGATAACTGTTGCAAGGAAATACCCACTTGAGGTTGTTGCTACCGCAGCTGCTGACTGTCACAAAAGCCTTGCATAAGAGCATTAATTGAAGGAATAAGTGTATTTGGACCACTGATCTTCTTCTCCATCATCTACTCCTATCTTCTTTGTGTCATATCAACTCTCGGGCTCTCGCAAAATGCCCCCAATAAGTGTATTACCGTTATTAATACAGGCTCAGCTCTTTCCTTGAGCTATAATGCCTCATCCAATGACCCCTTCCGATATATAAAACACCGTAACAATGTCAGGTTCCACTTGAAATTGCATGGCAACTCACGAAGCAAATCCTTTGACTTACCAAACTTCTTGCCATCGACACAAGCATCCAATAAATTAAATAGTGATTTAATTCCACAGGGCTGGTCAATTGTTGCATTTTACGGTGAGGCAGATAGCAATAATGCACAGCAAAGTAGCAGCAACTCCAGTTGTTATGGAGAGTGTGCATTGCACGAAGGCCTCAAGATGATGTATTATGGAACCAAGACGGGAGCTATCTGGAAGACGGAGCTGTGCGACGTTGTCTGCTCGGCGCGGGAGTTTTGCATTTGTCTCAAACGCTATCATTTGGTTCTCAGAAAAACGTCATCTCATCTTCTTCCTGTCGTTTCTTCTTCTTCCCTTAGATATAGTCTCGTAATCTGTACTCAGATTAAGAAATACAATCACAAAGTTCTATTTAGCCTCTCTCTAACAATTCTACCTACATTAGGGTTCTATCTGGTGTCAGATTGAATAAAGATCAGGCGAGCATCGATCATTCCAGTCACTGCTCCGGCTGATTCTATTTTCGCTTCCGCATCATTCTGTTTCTTTCCCTCGTATTATAGCAGAAGATCTCAGTTCTTCATCTATGCCTCCTTCGACTTAGTAATCAAGACTTTGCTCGCGTCATCCTTTCTACCCTTGGCCATGTACATACCAAGATTACCTTCATTGTTCTTATTGGTATTAATTGTTGAATTTTCGGGTCGGCTCATATTGGATTGTATATCCATTGTGACTCAAAAGCCCAGACTTGTAAGTCATGGTTCAACAATCCAATATAAGTCACCTTCTCTTCCCCTCACTAGCCGATGTGGGATATTTCGCCAAGTGACATACTCAACAATCTCCCCCTCACTTGGGGAAATATCACATGCTCCCCCTCGATCAATACTTCATTATGCCCCTCCTTGTGGCATGCGTCTTCATCGTAGGTGCGCCCTCTGCGTCTCCCCCACTCTCTGGGGTCCAACCTACATCTTAGTCGCCCTGCGACTCTCTCTGGCCCAGCCAGTTCACTCGCACTCTTTGCGAGCCACTTACGCCGCCCTGCGACGTCCTTCGTTCTTGGGGTGCCTCTATTCGTTTTCTTGGCCTCAACACTTATCCCTGGTCCCGGATTGAACCGTCGGCTCTGATACCATGTTGAATTTTCGGGTCGGCTCATATTGGATTGTATATCTATTGTGACTCAAAAGCCCAGGCTTGTAAGTCATGGTTCAACAATCCAATATAAGTCACCTTCTCTTCCCCTCACTAGCCGATGTGGGATATTTCGCCAAGTGACATACTCAACATTAATAATTACTACAAATGGCGTCACTCAATTCCAAAAACATTATCTACAAGAAACAAGTTAGGATTTCTTGATAAAAATATTATCATATCAGCTGTGACTGAGTTTTTATCCCAACTATCTTTGTGCCCAAGATATTATTCCATCATGGATAAGCAATCCTGTGTCATCGAGAGATTGCATGTACAAGTCTGTATGTTGAGCTTGTTTAAGATATGTGCGTCTTGCTTTTGGTTACCAGATTTGGTGAGAATACAGAAGCTCGTGTGTCCATTTAGAACAAGAGTTATCTCAAACATTTCAAGAAAACCTTACGACTGTTACATTCTATTTTGACAAACTGGAGCACCTATGGGATGAGTTAGACAGTATGAGGCTCTTAAGAACTTGTGACTGTTCTTTATCTTGCACCTTTCATAAGGATCTGGCTTTGTTGTTTTTTGAATTAAAAAGGCTATGAAGTTCTTAATGGGGCTGATAGAGGAGTTTGCAGGACAGATTCATCAATATGAAGCCTTCTACCTACCTACCTTGGATGAAGCATATAATATGGTGCTAGCTAAGAGATGGGGGACATATACAATATGTTATAAAATCATTACATGAAGCTACAACCTTATTAGCAAAACAACATTATCAGGCAAGATCTGGAGAGTTTACTATCCACATAAAGATTACTGATATAAGGAGGAGGCTTACTGATTCTATTGTTCAGTGCACCTACTGTAAGAAGAAGCATGAACACACCACATCACAACGTTGGAAATTGATGAATTATTCACTTACTCGTAAGTTTTATACTGAGATTACTCCACAACAGTTACAAAACAGAAACAGATTTATGGTTGCTAATAGCTCTCCATCAAGTACTAGTCCAAGTGTCAGTACAACATCTGAAGTCTCTCCAACGTCCACCTCATTTACATCAGAGCAAATTATATTAAAGAGATCATTGCCATCTTAGAATCTGAGCAGGTTTCTTTAAATTCATTCATGACAGGTATATTATAGTGTAATGCTAGTGTGGAATTTTTAACTCTTGACTTCTAGAGTTGGTGCCACTCATAATATAATCTCTGATTATTATTTTTTTTGCTTCTTATTGAGCCTTCACCATCACACTCATCTATTCATCTGCCCAATGGAATTCTGGCATTCATTACATTGTGGGATTCTGGTTCCACTCATATACCGATTAATTAATTAACTTAAATAAAATTAGGAGGATATTAGGGGGACATAGGGGAAATAAGACTAATCATTTTATCAAAACTCTAAACCCTAATTGATTAACTAAAATAAAATGTTACATGAAAAATTAAAATTAGGACGGTAATAGATATTTTTTAAAAAAATAATCATTTTATCAAGTTTGTTTTCCCGACTGGCCCTCCCATTAATAAATTTTCTGAAATTGCCTAGTTGAGCCCAACCTCGATTTAAAACCGTGTCTGCATTAAGTCTAGTCGCTGTTTCAAACCGTATCTTAAGAATAACTAGACTAAACATCCTCGTCAGCACATACGTGGCACAAACAGAGTCTCATACCATGACTAGACTTAAGCTTGTAGCAAGCATTAATCTGATTTTTGTGGAGCTGTTAGTTGACGCTAATAGACATTCTCTTGAGAGGAGCCTACTGAAGAAATATATGAGGGTTTTATGTTTAAGTTTTAAAATTATTAGTCACGTTCGTATCCGGTAAAAAATGGACTATTGTGCCTCTAGTCGTTTAAAGTTATTTTAAGTGGATTAAGAAATATTAATTTAGTTATTGATCATATTTATGTAATTAACATATATTTTTTAAATTTTTTGTAAATGGTAAATGTGTTTTATTATTATTGGTGTTGAAGAATTTTTTTATGCATTATTATGATGAAGTAATTAATTTTTTACTATTTACGATAAGTGACAATATTAAATATAAATGACAAACAAAATTGGACAACTAGATGTTAGTTAAGTGTAGAGCTGCAAGCGAGCCGATGTATTCGCGAACATGAATATTGCAATATTTGGCTCAATTGAAACCCTAATTAAGTGACAAGTAAAAAGGAAGAGACATAGTATTACTTAAAATTTGTTTTTATAAAAGATTATAATTGAAATAATTAATAATAATAATTTCAATGACATATAGAAAACTTTTAATGATTAGTATTATTAATATCTCTCTAAAAAAATAGATAATAATATTTTCAATAGTACCCTCTACTACCAAACCTGTAATCATGCTTTTTTATTAATAGTTGTTCACTAATCTACTCCCTTTATTCTGTAATAATTTTTAAGATTAGATAAAATGGTACAAAAAATATTAATACTCTATGTGTTGATCAATTTAATAAATATTTATTTAATTTATTTTTAAAAAATTAAATACAATGTAAATTGTTATGTGTTATCACTGGTATAGAAGACCTTCTATTTAAATTATAATAATAAGTAGCTAATTTTTTAGTTTAAAGGTAAATGACACTATTAAATATGTATTGTAATAAATAAATGATAAATAAAAATATAAATTTAATATTCATTAAGTTACTAGTAAAAGGAAACATAAAAAATAATAGTTAAAAATTCATGTAAACCATTACGTTTAATTTTATGAGGTGGGGGTGCTCTCACATATTCCCAATGATTCTAGTAAATAATTACTAATTTACATTGCTCTCAATGATTAGGGCAAAATAGAAATAAGTACTATTCATACATTTTTATATGAAATATTAAACATTATGATAATGAGTTTTAATATATTTATTCATATTTTAATTTGATATATATTATGTTTTTTTCATAATTTTTATATTTTAAAAAATTACGTTCAATAATGCATACATATTATTTTAAACAACACATAAGAAAATACGATATCTTATGTAAATTCAAGTGACGAACCAAACTTAGCAAAAATATATGACCTTATGCATCAGAATACAATGATGAGATGTAAATAATTTCTCAAACCCTAATACCATCCTAACATTCAATCAATGATAGGAATTGTATATGCCAACATGAATGATAGAAGCAAAGAGAAAAATATGTGTTAACAATTAATAGTAGGGAGTTTAGTTTAGATAATCCAGTCCTAGCCTATCGAGAGAATGTTAGCCACATAAATACACGTACACGACATGTTTATTCATACTTGAGTAATTAGTATTATTAGCTTCAGCCTTCATAATTAGATCCATAATAGAATAATAGCAAGGAAACATAGATTGTCGAGTTATGCTATTTGACAATATTCATAAAGGTCAAACTCAATAAACACACACATGCAAAATATGAATTTTATTAAAAACACAATCTCACAACATCAATATCATAGGTTAACAAACCCCAATTGTAAAAGAGAATTTAGCTACAAATGACCAAAGAAGAACACGAAATAAGATAAATAGGAGCATCTTTACAAATCAAACTTGTTTCTTCCTCCGGTGATCACTTCCCTTGTGGATCTCCATTAATGGCTTGTAGATGAATTCTTCTAAGAGTTGTAGACTAGAGAGAGAGCAAAATTCTAATAGATTTGATGTTTCTTTGTCATGTTGAATTAGGGGTGAGACCCTCTTTATAAAGTGTGATTTATAGTCCCAATATAAGTAGAACTAAGATTTCTCAATTTGCCAAGCCTTCTAGCTTTTGTTTCCATATGTGTCTGCACAAAATATCTAAAAAATCCTTGGAAGATTCAGACTTCTATTGCATAAAAATTTGGACACACAAAGTTGAGTAATTTTGAAAATTTGATTGCACACTGACCAGATATTATTTCAAAAATACCTTGTTTTCATTGTTTTCTATCAAGACTACCCTACCCTACCTTTTGGTTTGTTTTCAGCAACACCCTACTTTTCTATTTCCGCTGTTAGTAACAGCGGAATGATATAGCAAATCCGCTGTTAATAACAGCGGATTGCTTTTTAACACATTTCCGCCATTAGCAACAGCGGATTCTTAAAACAATTACTCGATCATCACTTGCGGAATATGCTTATGCTAATAGCGAAAATAAGTTAAAAAGCAATCCGCTGTTACTAACAACGGAAATAGAAAAGTAAGGTATTACTGAAAACAAACCAAAAGGTAGGATAATCTTGATAGAAAACAATGAAAACAAGGTATTCTTGAAATAATATCCACTGACCCTGATAGCTATGTTTCTAGTTAGGAATATGACTTTAACTCCTCTTATGAAAATATATATCATTATTTTCTCTCTTTTACAATTTTAACCATTGAAATTAGATATCACATGTAGAAATTATGGTCCTCAAAAGTTTCTAAGTTAAAGCTAGCTCAATTTAATAAACAATCAGCGCGTCGCATATGAATTATGGAAATGACGTGTGCTCAGCTTCCTGTTGAGTCGGCTTCTTGCTCATTTCTTAAACTATCGTAATCAGATTTTTTTTTGAATTCTCCATTGATGTGCTTCCTTAATGTTTACTCGACCGAGTCAACTTTAGACATAATGCCTTACCCCGGACAAATAAATCTACTGATTATATCTATTTATTGGTTGAGTGAAATTAAGAAAAAAAATTCTTTACATGATTGGGTATAAGGAAATTAAATGTCTTACTCGGCCGTTGTACCATCCTATAGAATTAATAAGCTACTCTGTCGAGTAAGATGAAATAAATGCATATACTCAGCCAATCCTCATGAAATTAACTCGATCGTGTATGGTTCAGGTTCAAAGAAGATGAGCTTCTACCCTTGTACTCAAACCAATTTAAATCTACTACACCAAGTATAGGTTGATTTCTTTCCAAGCCTTCATTTTATCGCCCTGTTTTCGCTCCAAACGGCTTCTTTTTCACTCCAAGCACTATTTTGGGGACTTTTCCATGAATGAATATATATAAAATACATAAAATAATGGTAAAAAAGTTCAAGGACGAATCAAGTCACCAAGAAATAGAACCTTAAAACTAATGCATTTTTTCCAATCAAAACTTCACTTATGATTTGTTCGTTCTGAACAAATAAAGATAGTGTTACTGCAAATGTAGGGGGAAATATGTTTGATCTCTTACAATTTTATGTTCTCTTTAAAGATCTAAAGTCTTTCTCTATAATGCATGTGAAAAGGGAAATTCTAACTCATTGTGCATTTAGCATATGCATCAAGCGTTTAAGCCCCCGGGTATTCCTAGTGGATATATGAGTTATAGACTTGTGAGCGCGGATTTTCTTATCCGGATATCCCACAAGCCTCTTTTTTGACTCTTTATAGTGGATGAGATGATCATTCTAACTAAAAGTCTTTAAAATGCAACTACGCTAATGCAAGAATTATTTATGCAAACAAGTTATTTTTTTTATAAAAAGAAATGAGCCTTCCTGCAAAACTTAGTTATATAGAGTAGAAGAAGTGCTTTTCAGTTGAACTACAACTTTTGAATCACTAGGCTCAAAATCTAGATCATTCAATCCAACCAGTCAGACAAATTTTCTCACCAATCACCGATTCTAGCAATGGCTAATCCACTGAATTATGACTCGAAGTTCATTTTCTAGTTCTTGTATTAAGTCTAAATCCGTAAGAAAAAAAATACTTCGGGTGGAGTACTTCCCCAATATTTTTAGGTGTGATTTCACAAGTGCAAACTGGCTCTTACCAATTATACTGCTTATGAAACTGAAGTCTTTGCATCCCAGAAAATCGGATCGAGACCGGATAGCTTTATCCATACCATGTCTTCCACAACAAAAGCCTCTTGACTAGTAGAAAATGGTTCGCATTATTCCTTCAAAAGGAGAGGTTGGCTCTCGAAAAAATACAGGCCACCCATGTCATGTCTGTCTGTGAGCCGAATTTTTCAAGAACAAGTCGTTTGACAAGGACGAGACACGGACGAAGTCACTGTCTCCCCAGCAATTTTGAGCGAAGTCTTGCATTCGAACTAGATTTTGTTTGCTATATATCCATAACCTTGCCAACTAGCGTGTGCTCCCAAATCCGGATTCTCACCTCCCAGAATAATGGGTCCATTGGGAATCTATGCACCGACCGCACTTGCGGCTTATCCGACAAGCGCAAACCGGCATG
>NQLW01000060.1:3068253-3092791 GCA_002312845.1 Kalanchoe fedtschenkoi
CAATTATAGATTGTAAAGGTCCAAGAAACATGAAAAATTTAGTATGAAGGTCTACAAGAGTAATTCTTAACTTCGAACTCAGGGCTGATCAACGAGGCGATACGGAGGAGACGGTGATGTCGTTGATCGAAGTGGATATGTCCTCTGGAGCTGTATCAGCTCTTTTTCTGCCGAAGCGCTGGACTGAAAACGATGGCTGGGATGGCTGCCGAAGGCAGACTGTATTCTCGCTGCCCAACATTAAGACTGCGGATGACATGGTGGGCCGATCAGCCGGGTCGTCCTGGACGCACAGCAGTGCTATATGGATGCACTTCAGAACTTCAGATGGGATGTAAGACGGGTTTAGCGAGGGATCCACGAGCTCCAAGCCCTGTGTTTCGGATTCGGACCACAGCGTCCATGCCTAGGATGTTACATAGCAAGTTAAAAACATGGGTTGGGAGTTATGGCTTAGGACTTAAAATGATTGAAGAGGAATGCGTACGTAGCTGAGAAGGCTCACGCCGTGTCGCGAGAAGTGAAACCCGGTGTTCCTCCTCCCGCTGATGATCTCCAGTAGCAGAACTCCGAAACTGTAAACGTCGGATTTCACCGAGAAGAGCCCTTCCATGGCGTATTCTGGCGCCATGTACCCGCTGATAGAAGCAAACATCGCACCAGTGTAAATCCCAGTCGCGCTTAATGAAAGAAACTATTTTGTAAGCAGTGATGTGAGTGAGTGAGCGAGCGAGCTTACTAAGTTCCCACGACTCGATTCGTGTTTACCGCGTTCTGGTTGCTGTAAAAAATCCTGGCCATTCCGAAGTCTGAAATCTTGGGATTCATGTCATGATCAAGCAATACATTGCTGGCCTTGAGGTCCCTGTGGATGATCCTGAGTCTGGAATCCTCGTGCAGGTACAGGATCCCCCTTGCGATCCCGTTGATGATGGAAAACCGCATCCTCCAGTTTAACTTGATGCTCTGGGCAGGATCTGTGCAAGAAATTTGAAATCAGACTGAGAAAAAAATTTATTTTCATTGGAAAAAAATTTGTGTCCAAGGGGAGGTGAGGGCCTGACCGAACAAGATAAGGTCGAGGCTTTTGTTGGGCATGTACTCGTAGATCAGAAGCAACTCTTTTCCCTCCAAGCAGCATCCGATGAGCTTAACCAGGTTCCTGTGCTGTAAATTTGCGATCAGGGAGACTTCGTTTTCGTATTCCTGCAGGCCCTGATCCGACGTTCTGGTGTGTCGCTTGACCGCTATATCTTGCCCATCCGGCAATGTGCCCTGAGGTTCATTCTCAGCCATAAGTCTTCACAAAATAGTTCTCTGAAACTTTGAATTTCGAATAGTTCATATCTTAGGTACCTTGTAGACAGGACCAAACCCGCCCTCTCCGAGCTTGTTTTCATCCGAAAAGTGCCCGGTCGCGGCACTAATAAGACTGAAATTCATCAGCGGGAGATCCAATGATTTTCGCGGTGTTCTGCTTGAGCCCTCGTCGTGAGGGCTTCTTCCGAGCGTCACCTCTTGGACGACGCTCCTCTTTTCTGAGATGAAATGGGGTCAGTAAACATGACAGCAATAGAAATACAAAATCGAAATGAGCAGTCCGGTACCTCCTTGGATCTGCTTCCTTCGCCTTCGCTTTGAGTATGAAAGATAAGCGACTGAGAGCGTAAGCAGCAGAGCTACCGACACACTGATGCCCACCGCAATTCCTAATGTTTGCCTGCCCTTTGATCCGTCACCGCCTGAATCATTCGAAAGACGTACGCCGCGACTCGTGAAAGAGTATATATCATACCGCAAATTGCAGCTCGGGTTCATATACCGCCCGCCTTCTCTCCCCTGAACAGACCTGAACATCGAGCCGATGGGCATCTCCAAGCACGTCTTGCAATCCGATCTTGAAATGTCCGGCGTGCACTGGGCCAGACCGTACACCCTCAACGAGCCGCTGACCGGGGCCTCAGCTGTCGCGTACAAGCGCTGATCAGAGGTTGCTAGCTCAGTCAAGTCTCGGAACATATTAGTCACAGCAAGATCGAACGCACTCCAAGGCTCCGACACATTCCCCGCGTCCCAGATATAGTACTCGGGCTTACGATCCAGCGTGGAACCGAACGGGGTGCTAGCGTAACGGATGAAACATCCATCGAACCAAATCATGGCAGCCCTTGTACCGGCGCACCGCCGTATGAGGACCTCCTGCGAAGCCAGGTTCACGCAGGATTTGCAGTCGGCCGCTGACATATCACCTCTGCATAAAAAGAGCCCGTGCACTTGGTCAGGGTAGTCTCCTTGGGTCGCATTGTAGAATAACCTCGCGCCTCCCTTATCCGGAAACTGCCTGAAGACGAGACGGTTCAGGTTGATCTGGTAGTCGCTGTAGTAAGTGAAATTACCACCGTCGCAGAAATGATGCAAGTATGACCCCAACGAGTCGCCCTGCGCCGCTCCGACCAGAGCCAGCAACGGCAGACAAAGTCTCAAGATCATGAAAAGCTCATTGATTCTTGCACACTGATTCATTTGGTATCTTAGAGTCATGGATCAGCTGCAGAAGAGCTTGCAGTCGTAGCACATTATTATGAAGATTTTTTTTTCCGGGAAAAACATCCCTTTCGGGCGCGGTACTCAGGCCCGCGGGCCGCGGGTGACAGATCCATTGACCTCGAGCGGGCGACGAGGTCAACGACTCAGCGGTCTGTATGCACCTGCCCCAAACGGCATTTATGTCTTATAATCTTGGGTGTAGGGCTGGTGATAGTTCGGTTAAAACCGAAAACCGAATCTAACTTATTCAAATCAGTTGAAAAAAATAGGTTCTAATAGTTAATAATTTCATTTTCAAACCGAATCAAAATATTAAAATTATTACGGTTCAATTATCGATTTAGGTAGAAAAAGTATTAAACTGAACCAAAAATTGAATTATTAAATAATGATAAAATTAATATGGATTTATTTATTATTTTTAGTTACTTAATTTATATTTGAATGTCAAAATTAGTTATTATCCTACTTAATTATATAACAAATAACAAAAAATATTTAATTTCTCTATTTTTATAAATTTATTATTAGTTAAATCATTATTAAGTAAGATTTTTATTTAAAAATTACTTTAATCAGTTTTTCAATTTCAACCGAACCAAACCAAAAATTATTCGGTTTTCGGTTTCGAACCGAACCAAACATTGGGCCAAAAATGACGTGGGGGAGAAAATGGATATGCTGGAAACCAATCATTTTGCAACACGTGGATGCCAGTTTGCATGGTGTGGATTGCATTTGACCGAGTGTTTGAAGTTGACGTTGGAAAGATTTGGTCAGGCCGATACTTTTCCGATCATATTGTGGTTGATATATTTTCTCTTTTAAGCCAATTTTGTTATTTCTTTTTTGTGTTATTTTTTTATTATTGCACTTTTAAGCCTATTTCGGCTACTAAGTTTCCAAACAGTTTGTAGCCACACTTGGGGGTTAAAATTATTTTTCTGTCAGTTTTTGACGGCCTAATTTAAATTTCAATGTAGTTTATGGCTTTTTTTCGGACAACATTTTTAAAAATATTTTTCTTATTGAAATTCAAATTTTAATATTAAAAATCTAAATTTATCATAATATTTTAAAAAAAGTAAGTACATTTAAAATATATTTTAATTAAAGAAACCTCCAAAGCCAAAGGATAAACCTAAGGATACTAAAATTTTTGTCGAAGATTAAACAAGCTTGGCAACTAGTCTTTTTCATCCAACTTCAGTCTTCATGATCACGGTAGAATTCTTTTATGCTGGTGCTCTGATTTTGTTAACTCCATCCAAGTCCTCACATCTACTCCTCAGTTCATGCACTGTCAAGTTAAACTATCAAGAGATATTTCAGAGCTATCCTCGTTTATGAATCTCAGCACCTTACTCGATATTCCATCCTCAGGACACCAGACACATGGTCTAACAAGCAAGATGCAGCATCCAGAATTTATTGCAAACTGGATAGGGCCCTCTGTAGCTCTGATTGGCTCAATTTATATCCTACCAGCATTGCTGGAATTTCGGATCACTCCCCTATCATTGTCCAACTAAAATGCCAGCTTCACCAAGTTAAGAGAAGATTCCAATTTAGCAACACTTGGGCCTTAGAAGAAAACTTTTTAGAAGTGGAAGCTAATTCGTGGGCATCTACTGGACCTTGTGCAGATCTTCATCATGTTCTTGACAAGCTAAAGCTTCTCAGACGGGAGCTTATTTCTAATTGTGGTTCTACTACCAAAGATTTAACTTCGAGATTGCAGACATCTAGAACTTCTCTTGCGGACATTCAAAATCTCCTTGCTTCAGATCCATCCAACATCTCCCTGCAGCAGCAAGAAAAGATCGATATTGCTCATTTATCAAAACTTAGCAAATATGAATCCATACATTACTATCAGATACAACGCTAAATTTTTCAAAGTCACATGGCATATCATTGGAGAAGGACTTTGTAAGGCAATCTGAAAATTCTTTGCTAATGGTAAAATGACAAAGGGCATGAATTCCACCCTTAATGCTCTTATTCCTAAAACTGACTCACTTGCAACCGGATCATATTTTTAGCCAATTTCCCTCAGCACCACAATTTATAAAGTCATTGCTTCTCTGGTGGCTAAGAGAATTCAACCTTGTGTGTCCAAGCTTGTGGGTACAGAGCAAGCTGCTTTTATTAAAGGAAAATCTATCATTCACAATATCTTGCTTGCTCAAACATTAATCACTTGTTACACTCATAAACATATCTCTCCTCGTTGTTGTTTAAAGATTGATTTGACAAAGGCATTTGATTCCATCAACTTGAGCTATATTCTCTGCTTAATGTCACATTTTGGATTCCGTGCTCATCCTATTGCACGGGTCAGAGGTTGCATTTGCGCCCCTTATTATTCCATTCTACATCAAGTTGCTCCAGCTGGTTTCTTTAAGGAAAAATTAGGTATTAGACAAGGATGTCCACTCTCCCCTCTTCTTTTCACTCTTGTCATGGAATGCCTGTCTAGAATGCTTAGAATTTTACACTCAAACTCATCATTGAAGCCTCATCCAAGGAACTCAAAAATATATCTCAACCATCTAATATATGCCGATGACTTATATTAATTTTCTGCAATGGGGAAGAAAGTTCAGTTTTACTGATCAAAGAGACTCTTGATGCCTTTAGTAGCATCTCTGGCCTTCAGGTGAACAGCTCCAAGTCTTATATTTACTGTGCAGGCCTCTCCCCCGCTTCAGCTCATCACCTAGTTCAGAAGATTGGATTCTTTAGAGGTAAATTACCTGTCAAGTATCTGGGTATACCCCTAAATACCATATCGATTCAAAGCTCAGATTGTGCTTACACTATTGATGAGCTTTCTTCAGCGATAAATGCCTGGAATCATAAATTTTTATCTCATGCTGGAAGGACTGTTCTTATAAGATCAGTTTTGAGCTCCCTACCATTGCATTGGCTGAGACTTTTCAGCTTGCCTGCTAAAATTCTGAAAATCATTGACTCAATCTACAGAAAACTTTTGTGGCAAGCAAATACAAAATCTCTAATTCAATGAAAAAAGTGTGTATGCCTCATAAGTCAGGAGGTTTGGGCATCAAGCTTTGTTCACATATGAATCAATACCTCATGTTGTCACAAATTTGGGATATTGTTCTCAAATCAGATTCAGCCCGGATCAAGTGGGTGTCTACGTATATTATCAAAGACCGATCTTGGCGGACGGTACCATTTAAGGTCAGCTACCTGTGGCCTGTGAAAAATCTGTTACATCTCAGGGACCTCGCATATTCTTGTTGCTCTCAATCGTTATCAGGTGTCTCATGGGTTATTCCTGGAAAGCCATTTTCAGTCTCCTCTGTTTATAATTATCTCATTCCCAGATATGCCCAAGCCTTCATGGTTTCATCTAGTGTGGAATCCGCTATCCTATCCCAAACATAGCTTTCTAATGTGGCTGATATCTCATAAAAGAATTGCAGTTAACTCCAGACTCCATAGACTAAACCTTATTGGATCTTTTTGCTGCCCTCTATGTTCAGTTGAAGACAAAAACACAATCCTGTTTCTGGGTTGTCCTGTTACAGTTTTATTACTACAGGATTCTCTTCTCATGGTCAACATTCTCTGTCTGTTATTCACTTCCTGAAACCATCTCATCCAATGGTATTCTTCAGGGTCAATACAATCAAAGGAACAAAAATTAGTTTCCAATCTCTTTGTTGCCTCCACAGTATATCAGATATGGACTGGTAGGAACAAGACCATTTTTGAGCAAGTTTCATTCTTCAGAAGTTTAGTTCTTGAAGCTGACAAAAAAGAATGCTTCCTCAAATTCAACCTTATAAAGACGATTAAAGCATCTCCAGATAATGTTTTATGGGCATCATCCATTGAGTTTATAGGATTAAAAAAAAGTAAATGTACCTTAGACAGATACAAGACTAGACTTGTAGCTAAATATTTCAAGCAGTGGTATGGTATTGTGACTATAAAGACACTGTCAATGCTATTGTAAAAATAGCTACCATTCGTCTTGTTTTTAGCGATTGCAATATCTAATGGAAGGAGTTTGAGACAACCAGATGTGCCTAAAGCACTCTTACATGGTTTTTTTAGAAGAGGAGGTTAACATGAGGCACCCTCTGGATATGAAGACCTCATATTCGCAAGTTCGATAAAGCAATTTATGGATTAAAACAAGTTTCAAGAGTTTGATATTCTCGATTGTCCTCAGAGTAGTAAGATCTGGATTTATAGCTTCCAAAGCAGATACATTTGTTTTCATTTGATACACATTATATATATATATATATATATATGACATTATTGTTACGAGTTCTTTACAATACTTGACACTTACCAGACTTGATATATCATTTTCTGTTAATAAAGTTTGACAGTATTTTCATGCTCCAAACTCCGTTACACAGCTACAAAGAGGATATGTGAAGCATACACTTGGACTTGAGATGTATAACTCTCAGGAGATAATCTTCTTCTTTGTTAAGTGTCTTTTCTGATTCAGATTGGCCAAGAAGTATTGATGATAGAAGCTCTACTGGATGATGTGCAATATTCTTCGGACCGAATTTAGTATCTGAGAGTGCAAGAAAATAAATTACCATTTCAATATCTTATACGAAAAATTGAATACAAAGTATTGGCGAGTGCAACCATTGAATATATTTGGCTTCAATCTTGTAGATTTAAGGTTGATCAACAACATCTTCCTGTCTATGGCATATGGTGTGGCTACTTGGGTGCCACTTAGCTCTCAACAAATTCAAATTTTCATGTTCGAACAGAGCACATTGATATTGATTATTATATCATGCGAGAACTAGCAAATAAAGAATTAGATATTCAATTTATTTCATTAAAAGTTCAAGTGGCAAACGGGTTTTACTATGCTCCGTTTGATGGTATTTATCATTAATATCATGGTGATGTGTTTGGTTCAAAATATAAATATGTATTAATAATATACGGAAAGAAAATTTACGTTAGAAAACACTGAGTAAGGACAATCTTAAGTTAGCCAAGCAGTTTCTTATTATTGAATTGTATTTAGTAGACTCCTGGAATGCTTAGTAAACTATCTGTGGGATGTAAATGTCCGAGAAACTTCAAAAATTTAGTATCAAGTTCTACAGAAACTATTCTCCTGAATTGAACTAACTTCAAACTCAGCGCTGGTCAGCGAGGCGACACGGTGGAGACGGTGAGGTCGTTGATCGAGGTGGATATGTCATCTGGAGTTGCATCAGCTTTTTTTCGGGCGAAGCGTTGGACTGAGAATGCAGGCTGAGATGGCTGCGGAAGGGAGACAGTATTCTCACTGCCCAGCATGAGGACTACGGATGACATGGTGGGCCGATCACCCGGGTCATCCTGGACGCACAGCAGTGCGATGTGGATACATTTCAGGACTTCAGATGGGGAGTAGGACCGGTTCAGTGATGGATCCACGAGCTCCAAGCCCTGGGTTTCGGATTCGGACCACAGCGTCCATGCCTAGGATGTTCAGTCAAAACATGTCATGTGAGTTAGGATTTCAAATTCAAGTTGACTTTCGAAAAATGATTGTGATTGAGGGAGAGATGCTTACGTAGCTGAGAAGGCTCACGCCGTGCCCCGAGAGATGAAAGCCTGTGTTTTTCCTCCCGCTGATGATTTCCAGCAGCAGAACTCCGAAGCTGTAGACGTCTGATTTCACTGAGAAGAGCCCTTCCATGGCGTATTCCGGCGCCATGTATCCGCTATACGAAGCAAACATAAAAGCAATATGTAAATAAATCCTAGTCTTGCTTCATGGAAGAAACTAATTTGTAGGTGAGTGAGTGAGAGATAGAGCTCACTAAGTTCCCACGACGCGATTCGTGTTTGCCGCGTTCTGATTGCTGTAAAAGATCCTGGCCATTCCGAAGTCTGAAATCTTGGGATTCATCTCATGATCAAGCAAGACGTTGCTGGCCTTGAGGTCCCGGTGGATGATCCTAAGTCTGGAATCCTCGTGCAGGTACAGAATTCCCCTCGCGATCCCGTTGATGATGGAAAATCGTGTCCTCCAGTTTAACTCGATGCTACGGGCAGAATCTGTGTGCAAGGAATTCGAAATCAAACTGAGAAGAACATTTTATTTCATTGAAAAAAATTGTGTCCAAGGGGAGGTCAGAGCTTGACCGAACAAGACCAGGTCGAGGCTTTTGTTGGGCATGTACTCGTAGATCAAAAGTAACTCTTTTCCCTCGAGGCAACATCCGATGAGCTTAACGAGGTTTCTGTGCTGTAACTTTGCGATCAGGGAGACTTCATTTTCGTATTCCTGCAGGCCTTGGTCTGAGTTTCTGGTGTGTCGCTTGACCGCTATCTCCTGCCCATCCGGCAATGTGCCCTGTGGTCCATTCTCATCCATAAGTCTTCACAATGAAAGCTCTTAAATCTAACTCAGACTCAAAATTTCAAATAGTTCATATCCGAGGTACCTTGTAGACAGGACCAAACCCTCCCGCACCGAGCTTGTTCTCATCAGAGAATTGCCCGGTCGAAGCACTAATAAGACTAAAATTCATCAGCGGCAGATCCAATGATTTTCGCTGCGTTCCGCTTGAGCTCTCGTCTCGAACGCTTCTTCCCAGCATCGCCTCCTGGCTGATGCTCCTCTTCTCTGCGACCAAACGGGCTCATATCGCTCACTCAGCCTTATAAACCTTACCTTAACAGAAATACAAATAGAAATGAGCAGTTGAGTACCTCCTTGAATCCGCTTCCTTCGCCTCAAGTATGCCAGATAACCTACGGAGAGCACAAGCAGTAGAGCCACAGACACACTGACGGCCACCACAATTCGCACCGCTTGCCCTCCCTTTGATCCTGCGGACAGAATTGGTATTACCCGGAATCCTGAAAATTCATTGCAGTTTCTTTTTTGACGTATAAACACTTACCGCCAGAATCATCTTGAGGAGGCGCGAGGCCACTCGTGAAGGAGTAGATATCGTATCGCAAATTGCAGCTCGGGTTCAAATAGCGTCCGCCTTCCCTCCCCTGAGCTGAGCTGAACATCGAGCTAATAGGAGCCTCCAGACACGCCTTACAGTCCGGTCCTGAAATGTCCGGCGTGCACTGAACCAGACCGTACAGTGTCAAAGACCCGCTGACCGGGGCCTCGCCCGTGGCGAACTTGCGCTGACCGGAGGTCGCCAGCTCTGTCAAGTTCCGGAGCATATTAGTCACAGCGAGATCGAACGCAGCCCATGGCTCGGACACGTTCCTCGGCTCCCAGATATAATACTCGGGCTCCCGATCCATTGTGGAAACGATGGATGCATTAGCGTACCGGACGAAACATCCTTCGAACCAGATCATGGCAGTTTTTCTTCTGGCGCACCGCCGTATCAGCACCTCCTGCGCGGCCTCGGACACGCAGGATTCGCAGTCCGCCGCGGATATATCGCCCCGGCATAGAAAGAGGCCGTGGACCCGGTCAGGGAGCTCGCCTTGGGTCCCGTTGTAGAACAAGCTCCCAGCTGAGTTTTCCTTTAACTGCTGGAACAGGAGAAGGTTCACGTTGATCTGGTAGTCGCTGCGGGCCGTGAAGTTATCCCCCTCGCAGAAATGGCCCAGATACGACCCCAGCGAGTCGGCCCGCGCTACAGCCGCCGGAGCCAGCAGGCAGCAGAGAAGCCAGCAGAGCCACAGGAGATCGAAACTTCGAAAACCAAATTTCCCGACAGCAAACCTTAAAGCCATGGCACAGCAGCTCCAGAACAGTCTACCATATTATTTTATACGAAATGAGTTGACGCGGACACAGATGGAGGAGAAGACCTGAAGAAGCACGTGGCGGGAGTTAAAGTCCACAAAAGACCACCGAGAAGGAAAGCAGTGGAGGAAGCAAGTGGTCACCGACCGGGTCCATCTGAGATGCGGGATGAGAAATATCTTGACATGAAGCGCATTATGAACCACATTCAGCACGAGGGAGGGTTGTGATAAACGAGGATTGAAGGTGGTGTGTGGATGGATGGAGCCAACTCTCAGATGGAGAATTCTGACTTCTAGTTGTTCATTGGACAATTCAACGCTGAAAATTGAGCACATGTTTGATTCTTCGTAACAGAGAAAAGTGAAGTTTTTTTAATTGTCATGTATGTTTAAAATAAATTTTTGAACTGAAAATGTTCCAAAAGTTGAAAAAAAAAATGCTATCACAGTGGAAAGTGACATTACAATCACACATCCTATTCATTCAAAACAGCTGTGATTTTATTTCAAAATAAAATGATTTTTAATTTCAAAATCAAAAATAAAGATGTGAAATAATGAATGAACATTAAAAATAAAAAATACACCGTTTTATTTACTGTTCGACATTCTTGAATCATAATTTTATTTTAATAAGACAGATAGGAACACTATCTGTAGCATGAAGAAATTGTGTTAAAATAACACATAATAAATATTGATTTATATTATACAAAAACGTGAGTGAAATTAATTATAATATTGGGAAAATGGAGTTCCTCATTTTTTAAATGAGGATGACAACGTTATCTATGAGCCGTTTGTTTGGGTGATGCGTTTTTTTCAAACACGTACATGTTTAATTAGTTGGTCAACATTTATATATTTTGGTCATCAAGCTGATAGTCAATTGGTTAGTTAATAAGGAATTTGAATTTTGGTGTCTGAAATTGTTAAAAAAACACACATTATTCACAAATTCATTTGATATTTTACCCTATTTACTAATTTTCAACATATCCCACATGATAAAGTTTTCTCCTCCTCCCGGTTCAGCGGGAAATTTTTGAGTAGACACAGTTATTGTGGAATGTGTGGATACCGTCAATGAGGAGCAGTCACGTGACATTTCGAAAAGTAAAGTGACACATGGATTGGTTTTGAATTTTTTTAATTTTTTAACGCGACACGTGATTGATTAAAGTATTGCATGACGGCTCCACATTAGTGTCCACAATTCACTTGATGAACTGTATCCACTTAAGAATTTCTCTGATCCCCTCCGATGGGGTTTGTCTCAATCATTTCTTCCACTGCTCCCATGTCTTCTCAAATGTCAGCAATTTTGATTGTGATTGGGATTTATCAGCCGGCTCGATTGATTTTATTGATCCAAGGTTTTTCAGTTGAAGAACTCCGAAGTTGTAGCTTCACCGAGAAGAGTTTAATAGTACTGGCGAGATTTACATTACTTTTTTCTTTTTTTTTGTACATTAGACAGCATTTAGAAAACACATTTAATAAAATTTCCCAATAAATTAAGGACGCTTGCGGGTAAAAAGTTTTGTTTGTACAAAATCAGACGATATTTATTAATAGGGACTGTCGTTTATAGTTTAACACATTAGATAATGTTTTTTTACCAATAAGCGCCTACTATAGTAATTTTATTTAAGGAAAATAAAAGTTTTTGTAATTAGGTTTATACTATAACTTATGCTTATTGTCAAAGAAGCATCGTCAGCAGTGTTGTTTTTAAATTTTATTTCTTTATTACATTAAGTGTTTCAACATTTCAAACACAAATCTTTATAAAACACATTTATAGACTATGTACCGACGTCATACTAGAGTGAGTTAGTATGTGTTGAGCACTTTTATCTCGATTTTTTCATACATATTCTCAAAAAATTTTATATATTGAGCATAGATGATAAACAAGATTCTTGTGAGAGAATACAACTTCCAAACACTAGTGATGACTTACACAAAAGGTCATACGCTGGTTACTACTAAACATGAACCTATTTTTATGTCACAAACTATATAGGAGAGTCTAAGTAATTGTTGAAGTTTCGGACCGACTCATGTTGGGTTGTATCTCCACTGTGTCTCAAAAGTTTAGGCTTATGAATCATGATACAATAATCCAATATAAATCACCTCATCTTCTGATCACTGATCGATGGGGGACATTTGTCAAGTGTTTTTTCTCAACAATATCTTCCTCTCTTAGGAAAATATCACATGCTCTCCTTTAATCAATACTTCGCTGGCCCAGGTCTTTCACTTTGTTTGCTGACTCGCATAATTGCGAGCTATTCTAACTGCTCCGCGGCGCCCTTGATACTCGGTGTGTGAGCTCTTGACCTCCACACGTCTCATATCTAGTCTCATATCAAACCATGAGCTCTGATACCATGCTGATGTTCCGGTCGGCTCATATTGGATTGTATCTCTATTGTGACTCAAAAGGCTAGGTTTGTGAGTCATGATTCAATAATCCAATATAAGTACCTCATCTTCTCCCCACTAACCAATGTGGGACATTTGTCAAGTATTCTTTCTCAACAGTAACATACTACTTTTTACTCTTGTAAGGCACAAAGTAACATATGTCATTCTAACATCCGAGCATCTTCATTTTGCTGGGCAAGAGGGTGCTCATTGTGTTGCCTTAGTGAAACATAGAAGATTAATGAATATTTTAAGTTCGGTTGGGAGGGGCACTTCAAATATTCCTCGCAATTAAGCCGGCCTCAAACAAACAAAAATTTGTTATGATTGCATTTTCAATCAACCAAATACAGAACAAATTCAATATTACTTATTTGTATTTGATGTAGATCGTGACATCGTTCGATGATGTCTGTGATGTTTGATTTCATGTATGACAATATAGTCCACTCCCTATATCTCGGATGCAACATGAATGTGTGCCCTCTAAAATACAAAAACTCCAAATTCCTCGTCGGAAACTTTGAACCATCATTGAGTTGTCAACTCATCATTGAATAAGACCAATGTCAATCAATTGCCTCACAATAAATTTTAACATTTGTAATTAACCAAAATATATAACAAGACAACTATTATAATCACTAATCGTCATATAAATATAATACAAGCTCATTGATTAATCCAATGGGCCAACACAAGACAAGATACGGGCCCATACTCATCCATCAGCCCATTATTGTGGCTATTCGACGAGTACCCTGGCCCAACTTTTTTCTGGCCTTAATGTTTCAGCCCAACCGAGCATCACTGCGGACGGACAAGTATCAACTTCTTCAGCCAGATAGGATCATCTACGGTCGAAACATATATTATACACAAATAGCTTACAGTTAAAAGACGACGTCGTGTGAGAAATGAATTGCGATATTCGTCTTGTTAAACGAACGGAACGCTGTCGTTTAGACGCTTAACCCGCCGCTCTAGGGGTAGGCTGATTCGTTTTCATAGATGGGAAGCAATGTCTGATACCAAACTGAACACTGAACAGTAGCGTCACAACAAGGCATCACAAATCGCAGGTGCAAGCAAAACACATGATTCCTTTCTTCATCAACCTCTCATGCAAGCCCACCGGCTACAAAAAGCCAGCCAAAAACAGCCCTCTCAACCCACCGCAGCTGCTGCTCACACCAAGCACCCAAAATGCGGAGCACGAACACGCCAGGAGGCCCAGGCGCGGCCGGAGGAGGAGGAGGAAGAGCAGGAGGAGGAGGATGGGGAGGCTTACAAGATCAACAACATCAGTTTCATATCCCGGTGGCCGGCAACACGCCAGCCCACCAGCCTCCTCCTCCCCTCAAGCGCCGCAACACAGCTCGCCACTACGCGCACCGAGTCAAAGAGAGCCTCACCACCCAGATGACGAAGCTCGTCTGCGCCATCTTCCTAGGCCTGCTTCTCATCGTCGGAGTCATCACATTCATCCTCTGGCTCAGCCTCCGCCCCCACCGCCCCCGCTTCTACGTCCACCAAATGTCAATCAACCCAGACCTGGCCGCGCAGCTCGGCCTGCTCAACGTGCCCATCGCATTCAACGTCACGGTAAGGAACCCGAATCAGAACATCGGGATACTCTACGAGTCGATGCAGGTGACGTGCAAGTACAACAATCAGCTGGTTGGGTCGCTTGACAGGCTGCTTGAGAACTACAACCAGGGGCCGAAAAACACCACCTTTTTGGGCAATGTGATTCCTGCTGCTGGCGGTGACTCGAGTGTGAAGGCTCAGTGGCCGGCTGCGTTCAGGCTGGAGTTCGTCGCTGGGATCAAGTTCAAGATATCCGGGTGGGACAGCAAGCGCCACACGCTGCACGCTGACTGCCCAGCCATGCTCGGGCTGGACGGCTCGCTCCTGGCTGAATACAAAGACAAGAGATGCTCAGTTTACTTCACTTGATTGTTGTGACAAATACATTTTGCAAATGATTCAAGACTCAATGTATGCGCATTTCCGCACGCCAAAATCAGTTTATAACCGCTTTTCAAATATTCAACGGTACCCAGTTCCTCAAAATCTTACACTGACTAACACAGAAAGATTTCATCCATGTCTGATCTGTATCTTGCAACTAGTAGCGAGCTTGATCAACTGCAAAATAAATAAAGAACGAACGAAGTTCCATTTTCCAAGCGAAAGTACTAGTGTTACAAATCCGTCACCAGTTTCATCTCCTATAGGTTCAATTTTCCAGCAGGTCCAGACGGGAAAAAAATGGGGTATTGTCTTCATCCTGTCCTCTACGGATGCAGCGGACATGGAAGCCAGCTTCAGAGGGCTCACATCTTTGTCTGAGGTTTGTCTTCAAATTCGGCCCCTCATCAGCCGCAGCAGTAGTTTCGGGGACTGATCGCTTATGGGAGTCAAATATGCTTGGAGAATTGTCTTTATTTTTTTACCTCCCTTCTTGATGTGTTTTTAAAACTACCATGCAACGTCTTCGTTTTTTCAAACAACAAACATATAACATATTATTGGTTTCAAAATGTCCCGTCATCGGCCTTCTTGGCAACTTTGCTGAAAATTTATTTTGCGTTTGTTGTCTTAAACAGCAAAGTTAAATCAATAAAATTTCATTATTCAAAAACATGAAATTTAAGTTGAACATCATTTTAACGAAACCACGAAATTCATTTTGTCTATCTTCTTTATTTGAAATAACATAGATTTAACAAAATTCGTTGTTTGAAACAACAGTCTTCTTCCATCTCAATTGGATCACCCCTCTCAATTCATCCAACCCCAAATCGAAATCCCCTCACTCATCTCTCCCAGTCGACCATCCGCCCCCTCACCGGCAACCAGTTCCAGCTCCAATCCCGATCGCAGTCGCCCTCGCCGATCCCTTGCTCACTTGTGCTTAATTTAAGATTTTAGGTAATGGTATTTGATTTTAGGATTTGTTAGGATAGGTGTGGATGCGAATTGATTAGTATTTGTTAAGTGCTGAATTGTAGAGCCAAATAAAAATGAAGTGGCCGAGAAGAAAAACATAGTAGAAAAATGGCGAATGGGCCAAGGATGAAAATGGAATAAACATACCAAGAAAAGGCTGCCTGTGAAGAAGAAGCTCCATGGAGCTCTGGTACAAAACACTAAATACAATGGCTACACAACACACAACATGTGCATAGTGAAACACTAGAATCCTTCTGAGGGTCCCTCTTGTTAGTTGCATTGTCCCTAACACTCAGCCGATGGATAAAAAGATAGCTTCTTTTGTACTCCCTCCTAATTCATTCTGTTCCGAGCCCCAAGCCAACGTCTTTCTACTCTGTCGAGTCCCACGGCTAACCTGGGGTGCCTAGTTGCTGTTACATTCTACACCAATGCTTGAGCTCTCAACGAAGAAAAAAAACCCAACTTCAAGAACTGATGTCACTCCAACGGGCCATCTTCCAGGCTCGCCTTGCTCATTGAAAGCGTAAAGTATATCAGTAGCATTGTTCCCATGGTAGACCTGTGAAACAAAAGAATTCCATTCAGAACACCAACATGAACCCCTCCAACAGATCAATAATCCATGAAAACAGGTACTAAATTTTCACAAAAGAAATGAGCTTACAAGGTCGCGAAGAAGAAAAGGATCTTCCTCGGGTCAGCAGCCCAAGTCGGAGGAGGACGCCTGAAACTGTATGATCTTCTATTGCTCCATTTGCTTTCAGTGCTGTTGTTGGTGCCGATATTTCCAGCTGTGATTGTTATCTGATGATGAGTCGGTGGGTTGGCAGGATGATCTGCTGTCCCTACCGCTGCTCCCAGCTGCACTTCATGCATGCTAGACCCTACTGCCGAAGCTGCATATCACAACAATTCAGACTACTCTATTTCTTCTCAAAGTACCTAAATCTCATGGAAAATGACTTCAACGTATTCATTCCAGTTTACTCTTTAACTAGCAAGGCAACCAGATGCATTAACTCATCCTGGACCCCTTACCACATTATTCTATTTCCCAATTTCGAACAAGCTAAGAAGACAATGACCCACCTACAGTTGCTTAAGATCTAGCTAGTTTAATACCCAGATTTATAGCATGTACAGCAATGGGGATTCAATCAAAGCGACCCCGGTTCCCAATTTACCCAGGACAATAAGCGTCGGAAAAAGGCATGGCTCGCAAAACTTAGTCATTTACTAACTATCGGTAGTAAAACTTCCCAGCTGTACCTCACCAACCTTGCAAGGCGAACTTAATGCTTCCAAAAACATCAGAATATATATGTATTTTTTACAGATAAAGCATTCTGCAATCTGCATTACTTAAACACAATAAGTAGTACTTAGACACTACTTTAATGATCTGTATGCAACAGTGACCGGTGCAATTGTCTTGCCTCGAAACCTACCAGCCCGACAGCCAAAATAAGACAAGGCGGTCAGAACACCTAGTCAAACTGATTTTCATCGAAATTTGCTCAGATATCTATATTTTCATCTGGTACTGATGCCTCAGAAATGCGGCAATCACAAATTCTTGTGAGTCTCAGATTCTAGTTTCTACTTTCTACTATTACTTAGCTTAAGAAAGGCATGTAGCACCGGATCACCCACCCACCACGATGTGAGCCAGGGAGCAGGTTGTGCTCTGGTGCATCTTATATTATATTTGCTCATACAAGCAAGAAGTGCGTGTATGTATATGTATTGTTTTCAGCAACTTGAATTAAAAAAACCGAAAGGAGAAATAAATGTATCGATTTCGCACAGAGGGGAGGTATGGTCAGTATTTAATTGAACACCCGATGTTGGGTAGAGTAGTGTGATTCATCTTCATAAAGGTTTTACATCGGAAAAATGGTCCCCCCCCTAGCCTTTATATATTATCTGAAGCATCAAAATTACAGCCTATCCTTCAATCCTACAACTGGTTCTTAATAAGCTAAAGCACGAAACAGACTATAGAAGACAGTTGCGAGAAACCAAAATACACTCAGTTTTGGGCGGACTTGCTCAGAATTGAACCCACCTGTATCAACTCATTTCTTAACAAGGCAAAAGGCGAGGAGAGAGTCGAGAATAATTTGTACTTCGACTGTATGCCCCATCAGATCGAAACAAGGTCCATCTCAAATTCAATAATACATGCTTAAAACAAAACGAATGAGATTTTTTGAAGATTGCTTACCTTTTGGAGAAGATGAGGCAACCGAGAGAAGACTGCTGTCCCTTTCATTGGCAGTAGGGCTAGAGCTGGTCCTCTTCTCGCCAGCTCCGCGCAGAGACCCTTTCCTCGACAGGTTCCGCTGCAACTTTTCCACACAACGCCCCAATTAGTCACCACTCGCTACTCAACACATTGATGCTCCAAATAAATATATGAACCAAAGCTTTTATGAAAGTACTAATAATTTGAGTAGGCAGATAAGACCACAAAAGCTTGATTAAAAAACCGATCAAAGGTAAAGCTGTCCATGATGACCAAGAAACCATCGCCATATAATAATCCTAACGTGCAAACTCAGAAATGCGATTGTCTTACACGCAAACATTCAATCCCGAAAGGCGAAAACTTTCAATACCAAATCATTGGCAGATTTGATCAACATTGAGATTGATTTATTCAGAAAGATGGAACAATCCTTACTGTAATCCTTGAGTTGGGATTTGTATCTTTATCAACTGAATGACTGAAGCCCTCAATGTCCACCACAAAGCTGTCACTTTTCTCCCTGTTGTAGTGAAACCCATTTGCTTGTTCCGGCACAACCGAGATTCTCTGAGTCCCCATTTCATCAAACCCACGAACCTCCCCGGAACCTGCCTGAAACGCCTGAGCCTCCGACCCCGCCACCTGATGCAAAATCCAGACTTCAAACACCGAAACCTAAAAATCCAACCTTTTCCAAATATCTGACGGCAAAACCCGATTCCGATGAACACCCAAATCAGCAATGGAACAGTAACACGCAACCATAAAACGATACGAAACTGGAAATAAGACCAGCACCCCCCAAGAGAACCGATGCTCACCATCGTCGGATTTTCCGCCATGAATGAATCAAACAATGCGTAGGATTTGGCCGGACTCTAACCACGAATCGACGACTTGGGTGTCCGAATTCGTGCCCAGAAACTGATCAACCCAGATAATAAACCATTAATCTTCGAGCAAAAACGAAAATTTGATAAAAATCGTAACTTGCTTGCTTACCGGATTTACACGCTGCTCTGGTGCCGCCGCTCGGTGGTGCGACCGCGACCGTGTGGATTTTGGTTTCCGAGATTCAGAGAAGAGCGCAGTGGATGTTGTAAACATGTGAGATGCTTTTGTTGTTGTTATTGTTCATCGTCGTGTGCTGCGATTTGCGACTCGTCAATTTCGATTTGATAATGTTTTTGTTTTATTGATTGATATTTATATTAACTGAAATAATGATTTGTGGATTAATTAAATCTGGTTTATGGATAAATATGAGATTAAGGAAAGCGACGATCCTCTGCAATCGCGTCCGCGGTAGTAGAAAGGTGCACTTTTTTGTTGTGCCGTTGGATACGGTCTGTCCAATTGTTTTACGACACGTGGAAGAATCATTTTGCTTACGATAACGCACTTCGTAGTTGATTTATTTTGCATCTGATGGAGATGTATTCGAATTTGCATGTGATATTTTGAAGATGTTCACATAGTTTTTTGTTTATATTTGGTAAAAATCTATTTGAAATATCGGTATTTTTTTAATTACATTTATTATCTGAATAATAAATAATTCAATAAAATGTTGAATTCAGATTCAATAATGTCAAGCTAAAATCAGCAATATGAAAATAACAATAGTTTTAATTTATATATCTAATATTTGCTTAACACACGTTCCTTAGATTTATTAATAATATTATTTCTAATTATGGTGACATAATATGTTGATAATTGATTGGTAGTTACCATTGAAAATCACTTGGTTTTGTTCAAAACCGCCTGGTTTTGTATTGTGATAAATTTGTTTTGCTGCATCAAATAAATATTCAAAAAAATAAATTGATTAATTTTGTAAAAAGTATTTGCAATTGGACTTCTGAACTAATATCATTACAAGAATTAGGCTCATGACCTAAAACTACATCGTCGTGTCATCAAATTAATCGATAAGGCTTTGTTCACATTAACAAATTGACGTCGTTTGAAACTCAATCGGCCAAAATTTATGACAAGTTGAATAATATCAATTGTAATCGATAAATCAAATTAACTTATATTAAGAAATATCTTAAATTAATTAAAAAAATCCTTACACCATTTTCAATAATCCAAAGGGAAAATATGCAAAAGGGGCTCTGAACTATCGTCACTTACCACAGAACTATCATGATTTTCAAATAGAGTGCGATGAAAAAAAAATTGAACTGATTTTCTAAAATAAAATTCACCAATACATTCCGAAACTTTTATTATTCTAAGATTTAGATTTGTGTTTGAAAATTACGTTGTTTGGTTATCAAAATATGTCGTTTTCTTTATGGGCGCAAAACGATATTATTTATTTTGATGACAAACCACGTAATTTTCGCACACAAATCTAAGCCTTATAATAATATTAGTTTTGAAATGTAATTGTGAATTTTATTTTAAAAAATCAGTCTAATTTTTTTTCCGTCGCACCCTTTTTTAAAATCGTGGTAGTTCTGACCGCAATTGAATAAGTGGCGTTAGTTCAAGGCCCTTTTTGAGTTTTATCCCTAATCCAAGTAGTTTTGACTATATTTGAAAAAATGATGATAATTCATAAAATTTTTTCATTTATTTTATGTACGCATTCAATAATACGCCAAATAGAAGAGATCCTTAGGAATTACTGTGGATGTCTACATGCTTCCAATTTCATCACATTTCAAAAAATGAAATGAATTTCAAATAATATTGCAGATTCAGTGTATGGAATTTTCATTTTCATTATATATTGAATATAAAAAATTATCCAAAAAAATTGACAAATGACCGCTTATCCGTGAATCAATGTACTTTCTTGTCTGACTAATACTGAAATGTGATTCATGTTATTAGAAATGTATGTGATAAAAATGGATTTTTTTTTCTAGTTTGTTGCGGTTTTCTTCAAACGAATTGTCATATCAATCGCAGTTTTGCTAAATGAGACAAAATTAAAATAAAATATCCAATTTATAATCAAAATTAAATGATGGAACGAGGAAAAACTGAAAATAAAAATCTAAAAAACAATTTTAATAGTTTTTATCAATTTTATGTTCAGAGTTCGAATATGATCGAATGTATATGAATAAAAAAACCATTTTTTTTTCAATCCAACTAACGTGATCAGAGGTGAGTGTTCCTCAATAATTAGTTTGATTTGGTTGAGGAGTCTTTGTTGAGTGTCACCACATGCTTTTAGGATATTTTTCTTTGTCTATCAAAAACCATAATTAATCATCGCCATGTAGGGTAAGAAATGGTCATAGTAGGTTAAGTCATTGCTTTGATTGGGATTTCTTATAGTAGAAGTGTAAGACTTGCAGAAAAAAATTAATTAATGAGTTTAATTGAATCATTGAATTTGGTTAAGTTTAAATGTCGAAAGTTAGATTTCCATTTTTTTAAAAAAATAATTCCAATGTTAAAAGATTGATATTCAATGATTCAGTGTTTTATTTTTTAAAGGGATTTTAATCCAGTACTGTTAAGCAAATTTAATATCAATCAAAATAGGATGGTTTTCTTGCAAAACAAGATAGTTTTGAGGGTAGAAAGAGTGGTTTTAATTTTAATAAAACCATTCATTTCGCAAAAGATACATAGTGGATTGTGGTTGATTGTTGAAGATCAAACCTATGTCGTTTTAACTTGACTGTTTTTTGCTTGAAATAGTGAGATCAGAATTTTTTATTAAAATGTCAACAAATTGAAGAGCACCTTACCCTACTATATACATAAGTTAAAAAAAGTATAAATTATTACTTTTAAAATATTATTATATACAATATATTGATATCCCCAAATGAAAAAACAAAAAAGAGTGTAGTTCTGTTAGTATGAAGTGTTGTGTAACGATCATTCAGTTTAAAATTCAAATTGTTAAGTGAACCAAATTGTTAAGTGAATAGGGTGTGTGACCCTATCCACTAAAAAAATTGTAAGAAAATGAAAAACCAAAATTAATCGAATCATTTGATTTGGACTGATTTTGATTTTAAAAGTACCCCAATTCAGTTCAAATCAATTAAGAGCCATTCAAATCAAATTGCTTTCAAAAAACAAAATGAATTGCATCACTACACCACTAGTACATACTGGTGTCGTGATTATTTCGAATACATTTATATGGTATAGAAGTATCGTATAAATACATATCATATTCATTAGGTTTTTGTTTGGTTTAGAGAAAATTAGATGCAAATAAAAATAAAAGAGGAATTTTGGGGATTTCCATATTTTGATATAAGAAAAATTTTTGAGAAATAAAACGGGATAAAAAATTGGACTGAAAGTTTCTATACATAACAAGAGTTTTGAAACTTTCTTTTAATTTTTCATTTAAAACAAAACAAATGAAAATCAAATGAAATTAATGATTGCTTACATTTTTTTTGGAAAAAACTTAAAAAGGGCCCTGGACTAGCACCGTTTACCGAATTGCGGTCAAAACTACCATGATTTCCAAAAATGATGATTTATCATTACATTCCAAACCTAATATTATTATAAGATTCAGATTTGTATGCAAAAATTACATCATTTAGTTATCAAAAGACGTCATTTTCTTTGTGTGCGCAAAATGATATAATTTATTTTGAAAATCAAACCACGTAATTTGTGTTACATCTCATTATTGAATACATCTGCTACCACTCGGCCACCTCAATTTTATTGTCATTCTATGTTGTAATTTTTATTTAGATTAAATTTTTTATGTAATTAGATTGACAGTTGAATCGGTTCGATTTCCGATCCGGTTCTAATAACTATATTTATAAGTTTATACCTCATACTTACAAGTGATTGCTCTTACTTTATAACCAACAATAACACCCCGAATGAATTATAACTCGGTACCAAAACTAATGTCTCAATACACATGAGACCCTTCTATCTCATTAGGGGAGAGTGTGACAGGCAGAATATTTCTCTTTTGGTGTTTCATTTTGCTTTAATTAGATAAATGCTCAGTTTAGTTTCGCGGATGACGGTGACATCTAACATGCAAAAAATATAATATTTGTTGATGTGGTGCAATAAAATTTCACAAAAATTGGATGTGCTTAAAATTGAAATAATCTAAAATAGTCATGGCATAACCGGTGCAAATCAAATCAATACATACATAAAATCGGTTTGACTTATTTAGTTCTTTTTACAGTATGAAACTGATTATACCATTCTTGATTCTAATTGCTAAATAAGATTTTATGTCCAATTTTTCTTTTCTTTTTATATTTTAAACCAAATTAGAAAAAAATCAAGTGAAATTCATGAAATTTTTATTTCCTAAATTATTCTTAAATCAAGAGACTCTTTCGGCACTTTTTGTATGGAGACTACATTTATGTTTTATCATGTAGGGATGCTGGCCCGTGAACTATAATATTGAACATCAATGCCTAAGTCGTTGGGCTAAGGATAAGTCCAAAAATGAAGCCAAAAGAGTAGCCCGAAAATGGAGAGAAGAAGGGAAGGATGTGGAGTTTTCTAGAACTCTTTGGATCCTCTTACATGAAGATTATGCCAAAAAATATTCTTAGAGTTTTCTAGAGTCCTTATTTCTAGCCGTTGGATGAACTTCATCTTAACCATCCATTTCCATTTGTAACAAGTATAAATACTCCCTCATGTAGTCACTTGTAAGCATCTAAAATAAAGAGTGAGCTTTCTAGTAAGGTGTGAGTTTCCTACAAAGTTTTTTTTCCAATATTTCTCTCCACTTTCATTCACCTCCTCCCAACAATTTGGTATCAGAGCTAGGTGATTCGGAGGCCGGTGAAGGAGCGTAGGAGCATCTTCAAAGAAGGTAGCAATCGATTTTCTATAAGGTACACTCTTTTTTTAAAAAAAAATTGCAATGACGGATAGTGTTTCGGTTGGGATGATGGAGATGCTAAATTAGTACAACTATCGAGATTGGAGAACATGTATGAGATCTTACATTAAGAGTCAAGATTTATGGAATATTGTAGATGGTAGTTAAACAAAACCACCTTCTAAAGATAATGCTGAAGAATTAAAGCACCAAGGGCATGGTACGGGAAGATAGCCGAGTTTCTGGTGATTAGTGATTATAATTTGACACAGCCAGACTCGAGCTTGTTCGTCAAGGTGCGAGGACAAAAGATAGTTGTGGTGCTGGTATATGTGGATGACCTCATACTTACATGAGATGATTGAAGATGAAATCCAGCAGACTATAAGGAATCTCTCAACAAGATTCCAAATGAAGGAGCTTGGAGAACTTAATCACTTTCTTGGACTTGAAGTGGAGCGGACAAGTGAAGGAATTTTCCTATGCCAGAAGAAGTACGCAAAAGATCTGCTAAAGAAGTAACGAATGACAGAGTGCAAGTATCTTACTATTCGCTTGGAAGTTAATGCGAAGTACTGCTCAAAAGAAGGGAAGGATCTCGAAGATATCACGATGTATCGTCAACTAGTAGGTAGTCTTATTTACCTAACTTTGACTAGACCCGATCTTTCATATGCAGTTAGTGTGGTGAGTCGGTGCATGGAGAATTCTAAGAAGCCGCACTTGGAAGCAGTACGGAGGATATTAAGGTACGTGAAGAGTACTACATATTATGGCCTCCT
>NQLW01000060.1:3097808-3144501 GCA_002312845.1 Kalanchoe fedtschenkoi
TCTACGCGAGGCGGTTTCTTCTTATCCCTCTTTCGGTCCGGATGCTTGTCCCTGTGACCTTCATCCTCCTGGTCCCTTCGAGGATTAGCCCCGCCTACTCCCGGAGTGGGGGTGATCCGAGGAGTCTCTGCCGCTGCTTTGGTTTTGTTACTGCTCTTTTTAGACTTGGCTTTCACTGTGATCCAAGCCTCATTATCCGCCTGTGCCGCCTTTTCTGCAGGAGGAGCTGAGGTGAGCTGGGTACCAGGGTCTTGGTCACCCTCCGTCGGGGCTGTATCCTTTTCTGCCGGCGTAGCTGGGGTGAGCTGGTTACCAAGATCTTGGTCACCCTCCGCTTCGATGGCCTCACTCGGGAGGTCGTTAAGAGCTTCAAAGCTGTTTGTTGTAGCCTGCTTGCCGGGGTGAGAAGGACTTTTAGGAGCCGCCTGGTTGGTCTGGGAAATCTCAGTCCGGGGCACGAGCGCACCCACGGGTAACGTGCGATTGTCTGCCCCGGTTGAGGTCAGATGCGCCTCTCCAGCCCCGCTAGAAGGCGCTGGGGCCTGACTAGATTCCTCAGCATCTGCGCGGGCATCCTCCGCTGCTCCCAATTCCTGGAACAACTTGGCCCTGATCCGACTTACTTCCCTTGGTACTAGTCGCGTCTTGATCTCGGTTCCGTGAGGCGCTTTCTCCCGCTGGTCCGCTTGCTTCGCTTTGCGACACTCAGCAAAATTATGACCTTGAATTCTACACTTGGAGCAATACGCCAACCGGCCTTCGTATACAATTTCATAGTTATCGCCCTCCCCCGTGGTGCTTCCAATATAAACCTCCCGGACTAGTGGCTGCCTGAGGTCAATTTCTACTAGCATTCGGGCATAAGCGGGGCACGACATGTTGAGAGTTCTTTCGTCCGCCATGAGGTATTGCCCGATCTCTTCGCTGATGGGCCTTAGCAAGCCGTCGTTGAAGAAGAGGGGGTTTAGACCCGGGACTCGGATCCACACAGCGGCTCTAGAAGACTCGTGTTTGGGGTTGAAGCTAGGGGACCATCGAAAGAGTCTAAACAGAAAGCGTCCGATTTGATGGCCGGGGCAGGCCATGGCTTCCACTAAATCGGATTGGGAATTGAGCACTATCAATTCATGCCTTGGGTCAAGGCTCCCGGCTGTGAAAGGCCCTTTGATCTTCCAATTTGCGCAAAGCACGGATTTCCTCCGCTTTCGGCTTCCCGGCGGAGAACTTTGCGACCACCGCGAATTGGAGTTGTTTGGCCCCCAGCCCGATCTCGGTCGGTGTGTAGAGAATAGCCGGCTTACCATCCTTCGATGATTTGAGGCGTTTGGGCACTTCAATGGTTGGATGGAGTGGCCGAGTTGGTCGGGAGATGGTTTCGGCGAAGGAGGGGCCTCCAGTGGCCCAGCGCCCGGCCGCAGCGCCCTTACGCGTTGCTAGCGCAGGCCACGCCTCTTTGTCCGAGAGGCCCGGGGCGGGATTTCCGACCGTTGGGGGGGGTTGGGGCTGAGCTTTTGCCGGATCCACTCCTTTCGGGGTCTCCGTGTGGGAAGTGTTCTTCGGTACAGCGACACTTGGCTGAGCAGTAGCTTGGGCGGTGTGGTGGGGGTTCTGTGGTTCCGTATGGGAGAGTGGGGGTGCGTCCGTCGGGACGGAGGCGCGAGTTTGTTCGGCGTGAGGCTGGGTCTCAGCAGGGGTGCCGTGTGTCTGGGAGGTCGCTGAGGGCTGGGGCTGCGCCGCCTCAGCTGGATCTGCTTGGGTGGGATTCTGCAATACGATGTAGGTCTGCTGATGCTGGGCGTTTGTGCCCGGGTCTGGGGGAGGAACTGGTGGCCTGGGGGTGTCGCCCGAGGCCGGATCCATACTGGGAGCTACGCGGCAGGTCGGTTTCCAGTCGTGCGCGTTGCAGCGAGCTAGCCGTTAGCGGTTAGTTTTTGAAAAAACTAGCCGTTGCGGCGGAGATCTAGCCGTTGCGGCGGCGGCGGCGGTGAATTCCGGGAATTTCTGGGATGCCTCTACCGTGGGAAGGGACGAGAGGGTGGAAGTTGGAGCGGCTGGGGAGGCCAGCAGCTTGTCGAATGGGGCAGCGGCGGACCCGCCGGAAGCATGGACGGCGGCACAGTACACCAGCCAATGCGGGAGTCGGGATGCTGGGCTTAGAAGGTGTTGAAGTGGGGCGGTGGACCGGCAGCCATTGAGGGAGGGAGCCGATTCTAGAGAGAAGGAGGAGCCGTCTCCTGTTGAAGAGTCCCCCAAGTCCTTAGGTTAAGAATAAGTCCAAAAATGAACCCAAAAGAGGAGCCCAAAAATGGAGAGAAGAGGGGAAGGGTGTGGAGTTCTCTAGAACTCTTTGGACCCTCTTACATGAAGAATATGCCAAAGAATATTTTTAGAGTTTTCTAGAGTCCTTATTTCTACCTGTTGGATTAACTTCATCCTAACCATCCATTTCTATTTGTAACAAGTATAAATACCCCCTCATGTAGTCACTTGTAAGCATCTAAGAAATAAAGAGTGAGCTTTCTAGTAAGGTGTGAGTTTCCTACAAAGTTTATTCTCTAATATTACTCTTCACTTTCATTCACCTATTCCCAACATATAATATCTCTTTCAGCTAGAATCGGATGAATCAACCGGTATATGAGAAAATTATTGAATCGGCTAGTTGAATCAGTTCATTATAATTGAAAGTTTAATTGCATCTTACTTGTACTTAAAATTTCATTTTACGTAAAATGTATGAGGCGGGATTCAAGCTTGACACCTTACCATATTAGGTGCACACTCAAATAAATAGACTACCTATGTAAATTACTAAAATATTAAATAACTTGCATATTATAATATGTGAATGGATTAACAACTGAACTATTTTAAATCTCTGGTTCAATAAAAAAATAAAAAAATGGAATCCTGACTTATTCGAGTTCCATTTCATTATGATAACTCTCATAGTTACCTGCACAGGTGAAACCGCACTGCTGTTGCTCTTGCTGATAGTTGTTTCACTATTACCCTAATTCTATCTCTTTACATACAAATCAAAACCAGACCGAAGGTAATTAGTGTATAATTGCTTAATTAAACTTCTAATCTAATTATTTAATACTTAATCAATACAAAATTACTATCATAATACTGAGAAAAAACTCCCAAGAGGATTCGAACTCACACATCTTCACATATAATGTATTTCTAAATTTCTAGCATTAGACAATGTTAGCATGCTTGTTTCAAATTAACAAGTAAATATAAATAGAGTAATTAATTGGATTTGCAGTCGAAGTGATTCATTCAACTAAAAAAATCAGAGACTGGACCTTACTGATCTAAACTACTGATAAGCGGAGAGTAAAAAGATAATAATGCGTTTGTGGAAGGACACGTGAGGACGGTTGTGGCCGGAGAGATGGGGTGGTGTCTAGGGGTGAGGGTGAAACGCAGCACCTCACCCTAATTTTTAATTTTTATTTTTTTGGAATTCGGAGAACTATACTCTTTCGGGACCGACTTAAATTCTGGTGAGAAATTAAAATTCAATATCGGGGGATATAAGTTTTTGATGAGAAGTTTGTGTGTGGAATGTATAAATTATATAAATTATTATTTAGTATTTATTAGATATTTCTTAGATTTTGGGCAAGACAGAGAAAAAAAAATCTCATAAACAATACATGCAGAAAAAGGTTCAATATATAATTTTTTATAATTAATCCTACTAAAGTAAGCTTAACAAATCTAGTTTTTTTAGCGAACATAGACATAAAGAATATATTCTTTAACATTCTTATTTCAAAATTATTTTAATGTTATCTTCTTGACGTTTTATGAACAAAATTGAAAATTTGAATGAACTATCTGATTTCTGTTTAAACTATTTACTAAAAAAAATGTCTCAGTCGAATTATTTATTTGAGCTTCAAAAGACAATAGGAGTAATACAAACTCTTTTCCAAGTCAAATATGATGTGTCATATTAAAAGAATTATTGTTTTTAAATTTATGAATTAATTTGAGACTGAATTTTCTTGACATTTCATTTTTTTCTAAACTGATTCAAACAAACTAGTGTAACCAACAATGAAATGTTTTCTATCTCGTGTTACTATCTTCTCTGAATAACGTGTACCTATCATTTTGAGAGCACTCATACAAATTAAAAAAAAGATATGCCAACAATGTATATATATCTAATAATTAATATCATTATACTTATGAAAATAACAATATAGTGAATACTTTCATGAGAATATATTATTAATAAGAATACAATTTCATTCGGTTAAACCATTTGCAACCAATCCAAAACAATGTGGTTTGATTTCATACTAATTAAACTATCATTATCTGCATTACGGATATTGAAATTTCGTGGGAAGGTTTGTTTCAGGTCACGAACCGCTTGTTTTGATGTGGAGATTGGTTAGTGACCTCCTGACATAACACTGCTTGTCTGCACTAAGCGGTTCGTGAATTGAGAATATATGGCGTTTTTTACTTGAAAGTATCGTATAAAGTATTATCATATATGACGTTTTTAACTTTAAAACGCTGTATAAAGTATATATCATATAGGGCGTTTTGCAGTTAAAAACGTTGTATTTGGTATGTTATTTAAATTTTGAAAATCTTTATATATATTGAAAAGTTTTATTATTTAAGTTTTTGATCATATAAATATCAAAAAAAATCTGTAGTAGTTATAAACCATCAAATATTTAATTAACCTAGAAAACCTTTAATTAACATATGAAAAGTAGAAAATGGTATAATATAATATGTGAGTCCAAGCGCAGAGGTTTGAAAGGTTCGTTTCAATGTTCGTAAAAAAATAATTATTTATAGGGGAAAAACCCAAAAGGGCCCCTGAACTACCGCGTCCTACCCAATTGCGGTCAGAACTACCGCGTTTTCCAAATAAGGGGCAAACCGTTAAATTTTTGACGAGAATGTTAACTCTGTTACTGTAAATAAAACACCGTTAACATATTTAACTACCGTTAAAGCATCCAACGACAACCCCTCTCTTCCAAACCAGCAGATTTCTAGGAGTGGCTATTCTGGTGAGGATGAGCTACAATGGGACTCTTGCAAATTGTTGGATGAACAGCCCTCCTCCACCATCACCACCGCCAAAACCCTAAACCCCAACCCCAATCTCCAGCCCCAATCCTCGCAGGCCCGGACCAGAATCGGAAAGCTCCACGACCCCAACAGAGGCAAGCCCTCGACCCACTCCCTCCGTCAGCGAGCTTGTGCTCCAAACCCTAATCAACCCCGAGTTGAACCCCGACACAATCGATGACGTGCTGCAGCAGTTTATATCCGCCGAGCATGAGATTGACGAGATCTGTTCCGATTCACTGAGCTTGGAACTTCTGGGCGTGGTGAAGGGGCTGTGGTTTTACCAGAAATGTGACGTGGCGGTGCGGGTGGTGAATTGTGACATTAGCTACATTTCCTGATCCATATTCAAAAAACTCATATATCAAACCTCATTTCAAATTCCAGAATACTCGAAACCCTAAAATCACTACCACACACGGATTAGTCAAACAAATAGCAATTGATTGCACAGTTGGGATTCAGCAAAAGTTATTAAAAAATCATCCGATTATGCAAATTCCATCACCAGAAAACTACGACAACGAAATAAAAACGATCCTAATCAGCTTTCCCCAAATTATGAAACTGGAAGATCGAGTAGTATTTGTCTTTGTCCCTTATTTGGAGCTTCTGAGCTCTCGCCTTCTCTATTTTTATCTTCTTATTCTCCGTATTCGTCCTATTTGAAGTGGTGGTGAGTCTGCTGGCAGTGGAGAAGGGAGACGGTGGGGTTGACGACAGTTAAATAGATTAACGGTGTTTCATTTACAGTAACAAAGTTAATATTTCCGTCAAAAATTTAACAGTTTGCCCCTTATTTGGAAAACGCGGTAGATCTGACCGCAATTGGGTAGGACCCGGTAGTTCAGGGCCCCTTTTCGAATTTTCCCCTTATTTATAACTAATTTGAGATATTGTTAATAATTCAGAGCCCGTTTAAAATTATTCCTAAAAAGTTAAATCCATTTTTCGTATACTTATTTGTTTTTGAGCAGACACATATGAATTCGGCCAATCTAAAAATATTATTTGATTAATTTTTGTGTCCGCTCTATTTCTTACTAGGTGGCAGATAGATGAACCAGGACAAACTGGGAGTCCATGCACACCAATTCAATTGGCTGGTCAAAGCGAGTCAACTCGGCCCATTTGTCACGATCTGTGGCGGCGGCCATTTTAAAGTTTAATTTTTTATGCATGCATATTATGTGTAACAATTTATCTTTACACAGTTGATAATTATTAGATCATATAGGACTAATTTTTTTTAAAAAAAATACTTAATTTCTTACCATAAATATTGGGCAATTATCACCATATAAATCAAAAAATAACTATTCCTTATTAATATTGAATCTTGTTCTTCATATATGTATTTATATTATTTTCATTTTAATTATTAAATTATTAGTTTATTCAAAGATTATCAAAATCAATAACCATAACAGAAGATGAATAATGACGCCAACTGTGGATCCAAGATTTTTTTTTTCAGAAGACAAAATTATATAATCAAAATTTTAGTTAAATTTGTGGATAAAATTAAAAATTTATTTGAAATTACGCATGTAAATTTATTTTTTATATATATAAATTTTTTTTATTTTTTATTTTACATAGACATAGATATTTCAGATAAAATTCAGGCACGGCCGAGCTCATCGTCCCGAGGGGGTCCACCCGGCTTGCCTGGCTTGCCCCTAGGGGGTCCGCCTGGCTTGCCTGGCTTGCCCCTTGGGGGTCCGCCTGGCTTGCCTGGCTTGCTATGACTGGCGAAAGGGTGAACATCATATCGGAGATTGCAGTTGGGGTTCAAATAGCGTCCTCCTTGCCTTCCTTGAATCGATTTCAACATTGATGTGACAGGTTTCTCCAAGCACTTCTTGCAATCCGATTTAGAAATGCTAGGCGTGCACTGCACCAGACCGTATGCTTTCAATGGCGACCCTTTGACGGCAACCTCACCCGTTGCGAAGCTGTGATTATTACCGGCGGCTGTTGCGTGCGCTGTTAAGTTCCGGAGCATATTACTCACGGCAAGATTGAACGCACCCCATTTAGGCTTGGGTACCTTATGAGAGTCCCAGATGTGGTGCTCATGCTTAACGTCCAGCTTGGAAACTAAGGATGTGTCGGCGTACCGGAGGAAACATCCTTCGAACCAGATCATGGCGCTTTTTCTTTTGAAACAGCGCCTGATCAGGACCTCCTGCGCAGCTTGGAACACGCAAGATTCGCAGGCAGTTGGTTTGATGTCGCCTCTGCATGAAAAGAGGTCGTAGACCTTATTAGGGCTCTTTCCTCGGGTCCCGTTGGAGAACAACTTTGCGGATTCGTTGTAAAATTGTTTGAAGATGAGACGGTTCAAGTTTAACGCGTAGTCTTTGTATGGAGTACTGATGTTACCCTCGCCGCAGGAATGGTGCAAGTAGGACCCCAGCGATTCTACTGATCCCCTGGCCGCTGCAACCCCAGCCAACAACATCAAAATGAAAACCTGCATGAGAAGAAAAATAATAATAATAATATCAGTTGACTCTCGAGCTCAGAAACAGCAAGCACATCATATATTCATATTTCATCCTTACCGGGATCTGAGTTGAAGGTTGCATTGTGGTTATGGAGTGGATGTGAAGTGTTCTGGAGATACAAAGGACTATTTATTTATATATATATTTTTTGTCCAATTTCGGATGGAGATTTGGGATGATTTTCCTATCTAATTTGAATGGATTTAATTTTAGCAGATTTATGGTAAAGGATTGAAAAAATCATTATTTTCAATTAAATTGACATGTGATTTTTTTTTCGTCTCGATTAAAAATAAACAATTCGTATTTACTCTCTCAAATCCACTCTTTACTTTTTCATTGATCTCTTTGCTTTGGGATGTGAAATATATTGGCATGAAACGAAGGGAATATTGTAAACCAAATTCATGAAGACATACTTTTTTTTTTCTTTCAATGTAATCTTTTTACATTTTTTAACTCATTAAAGTTTTAGCTGTAAAAAAATTAACGTGGGGAATTACAGTTTTCATATTATTTAATTACCCGTGTTGGTAATTACAATTAAAATTCAATTCACTTTAGTTGCAAGAATTAACGTTGGGAATTGCAGTTTTCATATTATTTAATTACCCATGTTGGTAATTACAATTAAAATTCAATTAACTTTAGTTGCAAAAATTAATGTTGGGAATTGCAGTTTTCATATTAATTAATTACCCATGTTGGTAATTACAATTAAAATTCAATTAAATTTAGTTGCAAAAATTAACGTTGGGAATTGCAGTTTTCATATTAATTAATTACCCATGTTAGTAATTACAATTAAAATTCAATTAACTTTAGTTGCAAAAATTGACATTGGGAATTCCAGTTTTCATATTAATTTATTACCCGTGTTGGTAATTACAATTAAATTTCAATTCACTTTAGTTGCAAAAATTATTGTTATGCCTATTTTGAAAAAGAAAAATAATAAAGTCGGGGTTAATGGAGCTAACTCAAATGAATTAGAATACTAGTTTTCATTCATAATTCAACGCTTTGCAAATCAAATCAATATACTTCCTCTGTCATCTTTTCTATGTCACTTAATCGAATTTTGTTGTCTATTATTATCTTTCATTTAATAATTTTGAATACATATTTAATATCAACAACTACTTTAAAACATCAAACAGTAATCACTTCTTTATCATAATCAATAAAAAAATCATTCATCACTAGTAATAATAACCTATCAATTTTACTTTTTGCACGATTTTTTTAAAAAAAACACAAATCACTCACTCATTAAATTTGTTCAACCGCTAGCATTAACTTCATCTTAATCTACTCAAATTAACCTTTAACGACATGTATTAGATGACGGATGGAGTATATTTGTATAAATATAGAATTTAATTACAAGTATCTTTAAAAAATTCATGACATACTCCCTCTGTCTTTTTTACATGTCACTTAATCGAATTTTTTTGTCCACTTTTACGTGTCACTTAACAATTTTCAATGCGTATTTAATATCAACAACTACCTTAAAATGTCAAACATTAATCACTTTATCATCATAATCAATAAAAAATACATTCCTCACCAGTAATCATCTACCAATTTTACTTTTTGCACGAACTTTTTTAAATAAATACCAACCACCTACTAATTAAATTTGTCCAACCGCTAGCATTAACTTCACCTTAATCTACTCAAATTAACCTTAAACGACATGTAATAGAGGACGGAGGGAGTATTAAGGAAAAATCAAGTCAACAAACACATGAAATCAGTTTAACAAATTATGAAAATATTTTAATGCGTAGTTGATTTTACTAGTTGATTCCACACATATATATAGGAGTGTAAAAAAAATTGATGAATCGAATTGAATTAAATCAAACTAAATTGATAGGTTCGGTTCAATTTGGAATGTTAATGGTTTGGTTACAGTTTCAAATTTTGAAAAATCGACGAGTAATGGTTTGGTTTGGTTTCTAATTTTTTTTCAAAACGAACCGATCCAAACCAAACAAATTACGATTTCATATAAAAATTCTCATATGTGGTAATTAAATTAGTCAATAAAGTTCATGAAAAAAATTAAATGAACCGAATTGAACCATATAGTTTAATTCAATTTGGTTTTTTAAAACTAGCGATTCAATTCAGTTTCAAATTTCTCAAACCGATTACCAATGATTTGATTTATTTTTTATTAAAAACTGAACTCAACCGAATCGTTACACTCCTGCACAGTTTAACATCAAGCATTCGTTGTGTAATCATGTCAAAGATTGTTTAACAATCATCGACATGCATCAACATGACACACACACATATATATACTTTGGATAAGTTGAGAATTTCTTTAAGTTGAGAATCTTGTGGATCAATCATTTTATGAGTAAAACGACTGTGTTTTGATACTTCCATATCAATATTTATAACTTAATTTATTATGCAATGTTAATAAATCTTTTAGTAACATATCTTTAACAATTATACGTCGGAGCAATTTAGTCAAATTATATGTTTAACTACCTTCTTTTTCCTACTCAATTTCTTATTTATGTATTCTCTCTTTTCTTTTTTTGATTCATCGATCAATTTCAGTGGGTGAGACAGTAACCTCTGTTTCTTCTACCACTCTGAGAAGATTATTTTAACGGTAAGTGGTGGGGGTGGTGGAGAGGAAGTGGTATAAGGATGGGGGAGATGAGGCGGTGGACGTGAGATGGGTCGATATGGAGATGCAGAGGCGTGGCTGAGGAGATGAAACGGGGTGAGGGCTAGCTAGGTTGGGTTCGAGGCAGTCGTGACTATCAATGGTGAGGGCGAGCGACGAGCTGTGGGTTAGGGTCTGTGGAATTGGAGGAGGGTTTTGTGGTGGACGTGTAGGTGGAAGGAGAGTTTGTGGGTGTGGAATTAGGGGAGGGTTTATTTATTTATTTATATTGTGTTTTTTTTTTTTTTTGCTTTGCATATGAACTTGGTCTGAGTCTTCATCTTGATTTCTGATTTCGGATTGATTGTTGATGCCCCAATTTGGCCTGCTGAGATATTAATTTTGCTCATGTGGATGCATCATTAACTACAGGTGCAGATGCTCTCATTAGGGGGTGAAGCTTCATATCCAAAATCATTAATCAAGATGAAATGCTTAAGGATGGTCATCTGTCTTAGCCGTACAAGGGACTTTGTGATTGTTTTAGCAGACCCATTAAAAAAGAGGGTATTGGTTCATTATGGAGAGGAAACACTGTCAATGTCATTAGATACTTACCCACTCAGGCTCTGAATTTTGCATTCAAGGATTACTTTAAGAGCCTATTTAACTCTAAACAAAGATGTTAGTCATTATATTTATTTAATTTTCTGTTAATCTTCTATGTTTACTATTATTATACTTTTTGAATAGTGAATAGTTTTTCAAATTTTTCAAATTATTAAATTTTTAGTATTTTACTATGGGTTTTGATTTTTTTAATAGTCATCAGGTGGGTTCTGACAGTAAACATGAGTTTGATATCTGTTTTGCAGTGTACAGAACAGGTAGGGTTTCAATAGTGAACATGTTTACCACCAATGTTCACTATCATAATAAAAAAGTCCGTACAAACTCAAAATACAAAGTTCACCGCAAAAAAAACTAATTCACTACTTATTCATTATTCTAAACAAAATTTTAAAAAATTGAAAAAAAATTATAATTCAGAATAAATCTAAAAAATGTTCACTATCAAAAAATAATGATGGTGAATATTGATTAAAAAAGTTTTAACATTTGTCATATAAAAATTAAAAAAATAATATTTAATGATCGAACTTTAAAATAAAAAATAGTAAACATTAATGATACTTAATTAAATATAGCACATACTTATATTTTCCAGATTTGGCACATTTATGAGTCTTACATAATAAATAAAGTATATTAAATAAACTTGAATAAGCAAACAAAATGATTGGTGTAAAATTGTCCACAAGGTTCTCAACTTAAAAAGGTTCTTAACGGATCCCTCCCCTATAAAATTTAAAATTATCCACATTTCTCACTGAAGCCTACAAAATATGAAATATAAGACTGTGAACATGGATTAAAAAGTTTTTTTTTTAAAATTTAATATTCAATGAACAAACTGTGAAAGATAGAATAAAAAAATCAAAACATTAATGATACTTAATTATATATAATACATAAACACACTTTCCAAATCTGTTGCATTTAATAAGTGTTGATAATAAATAAACTTAAAAAAAAATGATTGGTTCATAATTGTTCATAATGGTTCTCAACGGACATGATGAATGAGAGCGACTAACAAATCAATCTCAGCGCCGAAAATATAAAAGTTTCTGTCCCCAGTGAAGATCGAGATCAAAGCCCTTGACCCGCGCACGGTCGCCTGCATGGAGTTGCTGACGCAGTGCAACGCTAAAGAATCCAACCCTGCTTGTCAATTATTGCTTGTCAAGCACCGCACCGATGACCACCCGCCGCAGATCATTGTCACATTTATCAACAGTGTTGAGGTCATTGATGCCACATTCTCTCCTGCGCAGACCATTCAGACCATGATTCTCGAGAAAGGGCAGCATCTTGAGACGGAGCAGATGTTTCGGGAGGCTGGGGAGAAGTGCCCGGTGCTTAGAGGAGGAGGAGCTCCGACAACATGCTCTTGAAACTAAGCCAAGGAAAACAAAAGACGAAAAAAAGAGTAGTAGAATTGTGTCAATTGAAAGGGCTGTGGCGTGGCTTGTCTTGGATGGCAACACCAATGCTTCATTTCAATACTAGTTTCTGGCCACAAGGAGATAGAGATTTCAGGACATGATTCATAGACCATTTTTTATTAGCCACTCGGTGGCTGCAGCATTTGAGGAGTTCTCTTAAGCTGCTGAGATTCTGAGGTAAGCCATATTTAGGTAGATTCAATTGATGTTGACTAGTTTTGTCGTCTCCGAGTTTTTATCATTAGTTTTTAGTTTTTCTTGATTCCAAGTTATTTTATACGAAAATAGCTTTCCAACCATATAAATTTTGAAATCTAGTTCAATCGGAGCAAAGAGATAATTGGGTGAAAATATAGGAGTAGGAAGCTGTCGATTTGTTTTAGGCAGCTTTACCTACTGAATTTAGATAAAGATATCTTCCTGTTCTGATATAATATTTGAGTAATTCTTTCTTTAAATATATTCTAGGTGAAACCTAGTTTCTAGGGATATATGATATGCTTTCTAATTCCATCTGGGTTAAGGAGAAATAATGTTCCAAAGTTAGGAGTCTGAACCTGCCTGTTAGAATTTGACAGCTCAGGCATTCAATTTCGAGGGTCTGAAACTTGAGCTTACGTTATCCGAATTAAGCAAATTCTTGTGTCTGAATTATTTAGCTCGAAACAAGCTTTCTACAAGTATAAAACTCATGATCTAGTTATGTCTGGTTATGAAGTTATTAGCTTCCAAAATTAGATTATTAATCTGTTTTTAAGGAGTTAGCGATAAAATTTTAGGCAGTGTTAGTCGTTCTTATAGAATGTAAATTGTAGGTTATAATAGAACATTATTATTGATCGAGCGCGTTAAGGATTGATGAATTCGCTTAGAATAGGTGAGTAAATAATTCCTGCGTATTTTCTTTCGTACAAATTAAATATGTGATTGTTAAAGAAGCATGTTGGGTATATTATGTACATAATATATACTCACGTAAAAAAGTCAAAATGTTATATTGAGCATTCATTCATTCATGTGAATACACAATGCATCATGTCTGCGAAGCTTGTTTCACGAAATATCACGTTTGTTATATGATTGATTTATGATATGGATCGGCAGGACGACTGCCTAGCCAAAGAGGGCTTACATCGTTGTTCATGCTTGTCACGCATACACGTTGCATTTGACATATGCCATATTGATATGATATACAAAATATATGTCAATATAAGTATAATTGACCTCCCTACGTACTCAATAAAAGTACGGACGGTGAGCGAGTCGTACATTATTAATAAGATATTAAATAAAATAAAATAAAAATTCCACCATTGTCAAATACGTAGCGAGTTTTTTCCTCACAGATTCTTTTGACTCACTCCCAATATTTAAATTTTCTTTTCAGATTAGTTGTCGGTTAGTAACGATGGTGTTTGGGTAGCAACGAGCGAGCTCTTCGGTACGGTGTCATCTAGTACTTAGTTTTTTTTAGTCAGCAATTATTTATTTTCTTGTTATCTTATTAGTTGTCGCTCCGCTATACATGGGCAAGATTTTGGGTTGTTTTTGAATAGTTTTAAACTTCGAATATTCTTCTATTTAATTAGTATGTTGAACATTTGACTTTGACTTTTCTTTAATGAGGCTTGTTTGACTAAAAGTCAAAAAGATAAATCAAATGCGATCGGGATCCACATTTTTTCGAATCGTGACATGTTTGCTGTGTTCTGATCGTTGTAAAATATACTTGCCATTCCGAAGTCTGAAATCTTGGGATTCATCTCTTGATCAAGCAACACGTTGCTGGCCTTGAGGTCTCGTTGTATGATCCTGAGCCGTGAATCCTCGTGGAGATACAAGATGCCCTTCGCGATGCCGCTGATGATGGAAAACCGCGTCATCCAGTTTAGCTCAGCGCTCCGAGCTTGATCTGTGCAAGGAAATCGAATTCAAACATTTGGTTCCATTGAAAAAACTTGTGTAAAAGGTTAGTGTTGGGCAGACCGAACAAGACACGATCGAGGTTTTTGTTGGGCATGTACTCGTAGACCATGATTCATCAAAATTGCTTATATATTCACCAGAATTGTTCTTATATTTATCAGATTATTTTATGGTCTATATTCATTAATTTTGCTTCTATATTCATCAGAAATGCCTCGATATTCACTAGAATCGGTTGGATATGCATCAAAATTGCATATGTATATGCATCAAAATTGCATATGTATATTCACTAAATTTATATATATTTATTTTAAAAAATATAAAATAGAAAAAAATATGACTTTATGATTTTTTTCATTATTTTAATATTTATAAATGAAACTGGTATTTTTTTTTAAAAATTTTCTGATTTTTTAATAATTTTTTTGAATTATTTTTAATTTATTTTCTATTTATATGTGTCATATATATTATATAAAACGACGTCGTTTTGAATCAAATCAAAATGACGTCTGCTCCCAGTGCACAGAAGAGTTATTGGGGGAGAGTGTGACACGTAGAATATTTCTCTTTTGGTGTTTCATTTTGCTTTCATTAGATAAATGTTCAGTTTAGTTTTGCGGATGATGGTGACATCTAATGTGCAAAAAATACAATATTTGTTGACGTGGTGCAATAAAATTTCACCAAAATTGAATGTGCTCAAAATTGAAATAATCTAAAAAAGTCATTGCATAAACGGTGCAAATCAAACCAATACATACATAAAATTGATTTGACTGGCTTAGTTCTTTTTACATATGAAACTGATTATAGCATTCTTGATTCTAATTACAATACAAGATTTTATGTCAAATTTTCTTTTCTTTTTATATTTTAAACCAAATAAGAAAAAAAAGTAAAATTCATGAAATTTTTATTTCCATTAAATTATTCTTAAACCAAACAGACTCTTTCAGCAGTTTTTGTATGGAGGCTGCATTTATATTTTATCCCATGGGGATGCTAGCCGTGAACTATAATATCTCTTTCAGAATCGGATGAATCAGCCGATATATTAGAAAATTATTGAACCGGATCGTTGAATAAGTTCATTGTAATTGAAAGTTTAATTGCATTGTACCTATACTTCAAAATTTATTTTCCGTAAAATGTATGAGGTGGGATTCGAATTCGAGCTTGACATCTTATCATATTAGGTGCACACTCAAATTAATAGACTACCTATGTAAATTACTAAAATATTAATAACTTGCATATTATAATATGTGAATGGATCAACAATTGAATTGTTTTAAATCACCGGTTCAATCAGAAAATAAAAAACTGGAATCCTGACTGATTCGAGTTCCATTCCGATTCTGATAACTCTAATAGTTATCCGCACAGGGGAAACCGCACTGTTGTTGCTCTTGCTGATGGCTGTTTCACTTTTACCCTAATTCTATCTTTTTACATACAAATCTGGACTGTCCTCCAATAGTTGCCGATTTTACGATGGTCTTAAAGTATACATAGAGGTACGGGACAACCTACGATAGGTACGGAATCCTGGGAATCTATTTCAGCATATGAATACATCTAACTGTGAAAAGAAAAACAATACTTGCCAAAGTCATTAATTAATATTTTCAGATGTCATTGCCAAATAAAAAAACTTGAAAGCCACTCTTATTGTTTCACACGTTCCATCAAAATTTCAGTCTCCCTTTTACTAATTTTCATTTTGATATCATTCATTTCAGTTAATGCCGTGCATGAATAATTGAATTTTTTTTTAAATTGGCTCTAAACTATCGTTACATCTCAAATATTTAAAATAGAATCGTATATTTTTGTCTCATATATATTTTTATATTTTCTAACATATTATTTTTATTTTAGTTGAACTAGTATTATTTTGGACGTAAATATGAGAACTTAAGAGTGAATTTGAGAATAAAATAAATATTGATAAATATTATATGATCAATACAAAACATACATAGCATGTGATGGAGGCAACGCTATTAATCTCTGAAGGACCGACTTTCAATTGATAGAACCGTAAATTGGTGATTGGTCTAATTTCATATATCAAGCTCTAGCGTCTCTTAGATAGTATTAGCTAGACATCAAATACATACTCATTAAAATTGGACTGGCCAGTTTGACCGATTAGATTGGGAATTGGACCAAGTTTTGGTTCGATTCAATAATTTTCAATGGATTAAAAACTCGAACGGGTTGAACAATAATAAAGAGAACGGTTTGACCTATTAGATTCGGAATTCGACCGAGTTCTGGTCCGATTCAATAATTTTCATTGGATTAAAAACTAGAACGGGTTGAACAGTAATAAATCGGATGATCCGATAAAAAACCGTCAAAACCAAACCATTTATTTGAAGTTTTGAACCAGTTTTAAATTTATTACTCTTATATTTGAAATTTGACTAATAAATATCTGTGTATTGTAAGAATCCAAAATTAGTAAATATTAACCTAGAAAGGCTCTAACTCACGCTCTAACCCAAATTCGGAAGCGTTTGTATGTAATTCAGACACTTGACCACATTAATCAACTTGATTATATTTATCAACATAAATATAAATATAATTTGAATGTAGATTGGACCGGCGATCAAATCGATCTACCTGACAAATCCGATTGATGAATCAGAAACTGGAGGTAAAAACCGATTTAATCTCCTCTCCTATTTTAATAACTATGCTCAAATATGTACGTACAGGAATTCATGGACTTTTGACTTATAGGCTATTTTTTAAAAAAAAATGAGATGAAATGCAAAATATGAGAGAAAATAGAGAGATCTCATGTTTGATTTAGAGAAGGTCTGTAAGAAATTTTTTTTAAAAAAATATTAGTGAAAATAAAGAATGTTTTATTATTAATTTTCATTTTCCATTCTAAACCAATTAAAATTAAACCAAATGTGATTCATGAGGATTTACAAAATTACTATTATAATAGTGAGAAAAAACTCCTAAGAGGATTCGAACCCACACTCCTTCACATATAATGTATTGCTAAATTTCTAGCATTAGACAATGTTAGCATGCTTGTTTCAAATTAACAAATATAATAGAGTAATTAATTGGATTTGCGGTCGAACCGATTCATTTAACCAAAAAAATCAGAAACCGGATCTGACTTAAACTACTAATAAGTGGAGAGTAAGGGCATCCCATTGAAACAAATCTGAAAGTAAGTTTGTGTCATGCCACGTGGGATTTGTGTCATACCAACTCAATTTTGTTATAAATTTACTTTTCACAAACTTACATCTACATTGAAATAAACATTTCAAACCTCCGTGTATAGATCCATATGTCATATATTTTTTTCCTACTTTTTTATATCACAATAAATTATAATTTTTTTAATTTAAAAAATATTTGATTATTTATTCGTATTATTTTTTCTTAACATTTATGTAATAAAAAATATATAATTAAAATTTTTATTAAAAAATTGATCTTTAATCATTTTTGGAAGAAATAAGCGTGATTAAAAAATTAATCTTGTAAGCCCATATGTTTTCTGAAAATTTAGTACCTGTTTTCATGGTTTAATCTGTTGGAGGATTCATGTCGGTGTTCTGAATGGAATTCTTCTGTTTCACAGGTCTACCATGCTACTGATATACTTCACGTTTTCAATGAGCAAGGCGAGCCAGGAAGATGGCCCGTTGGAGTGACATCAGTTCTTGAAGCTGGGTTTTTTTCTTCGTTTCTTCTTCACAGGCAGCCTTTTCTTTAGTATGTTATTCCATTTTCATCCTTGGTCCATTCGCCATTTTTTGACTGTGTTTTTCTTCTCAGCCGCTTCATTTTGATATGCTGGAGTCTGCTAGCTGCTATTCCTCAAGCTTTCCTTGCAGACTCGGCCATTAACGGATCGGCCAACGTGTAAACAAACATCGTGCCTTCCAAAGCTGCCTGCTTTATGATCTCTGTCAATCTACAAACACGCTCACAAACAAGACTTCAACTTAATTAAACATGCACACAAAATCAAGGTGATAAGGAGCAGCCTGGATTTATAGAATCGGGTGTATAGGGCAATGCTGAACCCAAATTTCGGGATCCACTTGATCCCTGTATAGTCTCCATAGCTGAACGTCTTGTGAATCCGGAACCGCTCGATCTACTAGCTCCTTATAACCGCCTCACGCAAAGGGTACACGAAATACCACAGGGTGGTCACGAATGGGTGTATGGATCCGCACCCCATGACACATTTCGTGTGTCCTTCACGTGAAACGCTTATAAGAAGCGAGGCTGAGCAGACCCAATTTACAAGTCATTTAGCTATGGAGAGTTTCGAGATCATACAAAGGCATTAAAATTTCGAGATAGACTTGATCCCTATACCCTCCAGATCTTCCCTCCATTGGGGCCTATTTAAAGCAAGTAAACTTGTAGGAGAAGGTGGAGGACTGACTCAGTGCAAGTCAAGGAATGAAAATAAAAATCAGTTGGGTGTGAGTTGTTATGGGATGGTTCTTCCGTGTATATGTAGATAATGAAAAGCTGGAGTCTTTCTTTGGTTTTCAGCATATATTCTGGAAAGCGCTGGTCGCTCTTTTCGTAAGGTGGAGTAGTACGAGATCAATCAATAGTACAGAAATGTGGCAGACTAGCAGCTAAGGGCATCCCATTGAAGCTTCGTGCGAAGGTTTGTGTCAGATCACGAACTGCTTCGTTTCGATGTGGAAGTTGGTTCGTGGCTCTCTGACACAACACCGCTTCGTCTGCACGAAGCGGTTCGTGAATTTAGCTTATACGGCGTTTTTAAGTTCAAAACGCCGTATATACTTTATACGGCGTTTTTAAGTTCAAAACGCCGTTTAAGCTACCTACCTTAAACGGCGTTTTTAAGTTAAAAACGCCGTATATGGTATTTATTTAAATATTTAAATAAAATTATAACCGTTGTTTCTAACGTTCAAAAAATGACCGTTGTAATTAAAAAAAAGTAACATGAATTAATAATTATAAATAATTACATATTTAATGAATTTAGAAAAAATTTAATTAATATAATATGAAAAGATAGAAAAAAAAGTATAATATGACATGTGGGTCCCATGAACAGAGGTTTGAGAGGTTTGTTTCAATGGGAATTTAGGTTTGTGAAAAAGAAATTTATGACAATGTTGAGTTGGCATGACACAAACCAACTTTTTGGTTTGTTTGAATGGGGATGCCCTAAGAAATTCCGAAATATTATTTGAGTTTTGATAGCAAACATTGTGTTCGAAAATTCATGATTACATGTTGATTTGATAACCATGCTAGCTGTCTGGAATTAGGTGCTGTTGCCATGGGAAAGAAAAAGAAGAAGATGCCGGTGGTAGTGGTGCTGCAGGTAAAGTTAACCCACGCTACCAAAGGTTACATAGCATGATAGTAAAATTTGATAATCTTCATTTTTAAAGTGAGAATTTTAATGATAAGAGAATGTGTGTTGTAATTTATATTAAAAAAAAACAAACAAAGTGACTTCTTTTTAATCAACGGCTGAGAGTTGGGGAATCCAGTGCGAGCATATGAAGGATTTACTTACCACATGCTGTCAGAGGTACTTCAATTTGATATATTTTACATTTTGGCATGCACGTCAAACTCCATAACTGGTGGCAAGATAGTTAATTTATCCAGGAATTTACACAATAAGTATCCATTGATTTTGTGCAGTATGGCTGTCCTTTTATGCTGCACGCTCACTGAATGAAATCCTAATAGCGTCTTGAGATTCTGGGTATGGAGCAGCGCTGCTTTCGGTCTTGATAGAGTCTCAGCACAATCGCAGCTGTTTCTTCTATAGCCCTGCCCGTCACTTCTGCAAAAACCCCAAACAGAAAACCCACACGACGTGTTAAAGATCATATCCACCGAATTAATTCAAATATGCAGATGATCATGCAGCTTACCGATAACAGGCCAGCTCGGATTCTGGGAGAAGATCTTGCCTGCCACTTCCAACTCCTCTTTCACATAATCCATCTCCGAGTAATTAGCCATTGTAGCTTCCGTAAGGCCGAGAGTCTTGGCCCTCGCCCTCCTGATGGTCTGCAAGACAACCGGGTTTATAGTCAGCCCGAAGATCTTCTCCTGGTCACACTCAAAAAGTGTCTCAGGCAACGGCACACCCTTCACTATCGGCACATTCGCAACTTTAAACCCCTTCTGCGACATGTAAATCGACAGCGGCGTCTTCCCCGTACGAGACACGCCCGTCAGTATAATATCCGCTTTGTTCAGATTTTTCGGCAGTGCCCCGTCATCGTGCTTGATCGTGAACTCAACGGCTTCGATCCTTTTGAAGTACTCCTCGGTGAGTGGGAACGCCCTCCCGGGAGCTCCTCGTGGAAGCCCGGACGGTGAAACTCCTAGATGAGACGCAATAGACTCGGTGATCGGACCTAGTATATCAGTTGAGGGCACCCCCCACAGGGCACAAGCTTTCCTTGCAGACTCGGCCATTAACGGGTCAGCCAAGGTATAAACAAGCATCGCGCCTTCCAAAGCTGCCTGCTTTATGATCTCCATCAATCTATCCACATCATCAATCTACAAAAACGTTCGCAAATAAGACATCAACTTAATTAAACTAACACAATGAGGCATACAAAGACAATCGCAACCTGGAAATCACCAAATCACATTTCTAAAGTTACTGAACTTTCATCGAAAACAAATCAATAAAATTACAAATAAAAACCCGGGAAATCATGAAGTCACATTGCTAAAAATTCAGAGCTTTTCATTTCACAAACAACTGATCAAATTGAAAATCAAAATTCTTTCATTTCACAATCACTTAACCACAGAATATCCGAATCCTATAAATATTTCTATAAGTTAAGACTAACTCACATCACAATCAAATTAGTAAAATAAAATCAAAACCTGGAAAATGCTCAAATCACATTCTTGAAAATTCTAATCTTTTCGGCTCCCAATGAAGACCTGGAAAATGCTCAAACCACATTCCTGGAAATTTTGACCTTTTCACTTCCCAATCAAGTTTATCACATAACAATGTCAAATCCTGGAAAATCCTCAAATCACATTTCAAAAAAGTCTGACTTTCTCAATTCACAATCAAAAAAATATCAGAACCTGGAAAAGGCTCAAAATACATTCCTGAAAATTCTGACATTTTGGCTTCAAAATCAAAGTAATCATATAATGATCAAAACCTGGAAATTTCGAAAACCTCAAACAGTATTTCGAAAATTTCTGACACTTTACGATAAAATTACAAAGATAAAATCAAGACATGGAAAATCCACAGATCAAAAACAGTCTGAGCTCTTACTTGGATCAATTAGGGTTTCTGATTTAACAAATCGCAACAAAAAATCAGATACAAATTCGATAAAAACTTACTCCGGAGAAGAGATGAGTGTTCACAGGACATCCACGATCGACCAAGCAGTAATCAAACTGTCCCAACGCCGCATTCACGGCATGCTCCGCCGTCCACCCGGTCCCGTCCGACACCACGTAAATCGACTTCCCAGTCCTCGCCTCCTCAACAACATCGCTCTCACTTCCATTACCCGACGGCGCAGAGCTCATCAGCCCCTCACTCAACTTACTCATCGGCGAGGTCGGCTCCGCCTTCAACGTCTGCTGGTTAGACCTGCCCAGCTTGCCGCCGGATCGGAGCGTCCGCGCCATCGACCAGCGGCTCAGCTTCAAGCTCCCCTTGGATTTACGGGCTTGGGAGTCTGATGGCAGCGGCAAGGGTGAAGGTGGAGACGGCGGCGGCGTGGTCTCGGGCGCCATCGTTGCGAGAATCGGATAGTATCGCCCGTGGCGGATGGAAGGTGACGTCAGCATCTCTCTGCTCAGGATGGATTGGATTTTCTAAAAATATCTGAATTGAATTCTGAAGTGGCTAACAACACTTAAGTATGATAATTGTAAATTACTGTGATCGGAAATATTGAATAGTTAGTACTCTCTCTCCACTCTTTTACATGTCACTTAACCGATTTTTTTTATCTATTATTACTTGTCACTTTAATATTTTCAATGCGTCTCTAATATCAACAATTATATTAAAATGTCAAACATTAATCACTTTTTCATCATAATCAATAAAAAACTCATTCATCACCAGTAATAATCTATCAATTTTACTTTTTGTACGAATTTTAAAAAAAATATCAACCACTCACTTATTCAATTTGTTTAACCGCTAGCATTTACTTCACCTTAATCTACTTAAATTAACCCTAAACGACATGTATTAGAGAATGGAGGGAGTATAATTAAAGAAAAATCAGAAAATCTAGCATTTAATATTTCTGTACACACAGTTAGTATTTGTGTAATAATTTTTTAAGTATTATATATAAATAATATATTTGACTAATCTGAAAGTTGTTTAGGTTCGAAATATATAGTAATTTTACATGCATTAGATTCAATAGATTCATTACTGCTTCAATCTTCACCCATAATCAAATAATTCAATAATTTCGTTTGTGTCAACACTATCCGTTTCATCATGTAAATAATCAAGTTCTTCGTTTGATGACTGACTCATAACAGAAATTTGGGGAATCTCCTAGTTTGAGGTATTCGATTCACAATTCTATCTTGTGAAATAAGTTCACCACTCATGTAGCATTGTCGATTTGTTTATATTGAATCATTCTCTCACATTCTGCATTTCACAAAATCCAAAAAAAACCCCTCCAACATACATGTTATATATTGTTGCGATGCATCAGGTCAAGTTCCCACAATCCTCCTAATATGATCATTTTTTCAGTCCCTCTATTAAGTTTGTGGTAGTTGATAATAAATTCTGAAATGAGTTACTTATATAAATAGTTACATATTGAACCTCAAAAGTTCAACTCTTATAATCTAATTGGCACATGAAAACTGTATTTAGTGGAGTGACCATATATTAAATGCGAGAAAGAGAATAAATTCACAAAATAAAGGGTTGAGGAGAAAGTAGCGATTGATATACGATTCATTGCGGATAGTTAAGTTGGCTGTGAGTACGGTCACTAAGTTTGATCTCTGGTTCGAATCCTGACCGATACCAATTTAATGTTTACTTAGTGAAACTGTGAACCTCCTCCCAAAATTTAAATTGGCCTGAAAATATGCGGTTCTCCGAGGAAAAAAAAAAAAACCTCTCCACTTACCTCAACATGCAATTCTAACTAATTTGTCAATCTTGGGCAGTTGACACGACAAATTTGTTATCGGCAAGAGTAAACGTATGAGAAGTAGTGCAGCGATTTGTGGATGCCGTCTTTTTCAGACACCTGCAATATTGTCAAGAAATGAAAGTAAAAGTCAGTTGGGTTTGAGTTGTTCTGGGATGGTTTGTCGAAACTCGAAAGCAGCGCAAATGCTGCATATACAGTAGATAATGAAATGGGCCTCGTCATGAAAAGGGCCGACCCAGTTTTCGCAATGGCCCGTTTTCTTTTACAATTACCTAAAATCAGAGCTTGAAATTGGTCATCAATGGCGGATTCCCAGGCGCTCAATTCCGATCAGCTCCTGAAGTTGTCGTTTCAATTGATGCAAATTATGAACATTGAGGTGTTCTGAGGACTGGGTTTGTGTCGAAATGTCGAACGCAGTGGTGGGGTTCTTCGTTTCGCTGAACAGCAATTTGGACGAGGAAGTTTCAATCCCTAAGCTGCATGTTACTGAAGGCGAGAATGTCTTTGGCCGTGACTCGATTGTACTGAAGGACAAGCGGTTGAGCCGAAGGCATATCTCGTTGACGGCTTCATCAAATGGGTCGGCCGAATTGCTTGTGGTACAATGTGTTAAACATTTTAACCTAAATTGTTTTTTTTTCTTTTTTTCTTTTTAATTTTGTGATTTTTTTGTGTATTTTGGTTGTGGGTTGCTAGGAGGGTACTAATCCTGTAGTGGTAACTTCTGGTGACGTGAGGAAGAAGCTGTACAGTAGGGAGAAGGTGAAGATCAGGCATGGTGATGTGATTGAGCTGATTCCTGGGCATCACTATTTTAAGTATGTTGCACTTGGTGGTGATGGTGATCCTAATGAGAAGGGGTCAGCAGAGAGAAATGACAGTAGGAAGAGGTTGCGGCAGATAGCTGATGATGAAGCCCTTGCCAGAAGATTGCAGGTTTTGTTAAGGATATAATTATTGCGTCGTAGTTGGGTGATCTCACACAATATTTTTTTATGAACAGGATGAAGCTGAGCTTGAAGGTTGTAATCATGAACAGGAGAGGTCATTTACGATGGGAAGACAGCGTGATTCCAAGTCTATGGAAGACAATACTGTAGAAGCTATCCGTAGTTTTAGAGTTCCTAGAGAGAAATTGCCTTTGACATTTCGACTCATGAAAGTCCAGGGATTACCAGCATGGGCTAATGCATCTTCTGTTTCAATCGGAGATGTGATTGAGGTACGTAACTTCTATTTTCACATCACTCATATGAATATCCAACGTAAGCCTGGTATGAGGTGTGAGTAGGAATGTCTAACTATGGACGCTATATAAACTTGCTCGATGTTTGATCAGGGATCCATACTTACTTAGGATACTGTAACTGGATTGGAAAACTGTCTCAGACTGTGTAGATCATGTGTATTCGCAGCCTGCTTAATTTTTTTTAAAACCTTTTTATTAATTTAATATTACAACGCACCCACCCGACCACTGGGGGATCTGAACTTTGGCAGCCTGCTTTATTGCTTATTCTTTTATGTCAAACCAAATTTGGGCTTGGTCAGGGGGATGTGCAAGTTGCGGTGCTCTCAAATTATATGGTAGACATTGACTGGTTAGTTTCGGGTGAGTTTTATATACAGTGATTGCTCTCTCCATCTTAGCTTATCATTACAATGCTCGTAGGATATTTCAGAATATTTATTGTTACATAATAGTGATGAGTTGCCGTAACTGATTGTCACTATAAGTGGTTGTCTCTGCTGTAGCATGCCCAAAGCTGCTGAAGATCCCTCATGTGCTGGTTATACACGGAGAAAGTGACGGTGCATTCGATAACATGAAGGTAGTTGCAGCAGAAGAATATGAGTACTTTATTTGAATATATCATCAAAGGGAGATTGGATGCTCATGTTTTTGTTCCAATTTACGTTGTAGAGAAAGAAGCCTGCAAACTGGATCTTCCACAAGCCGCCACTACCCATTTCATTTGGAACGCATCACTCCAAGGCCATGCTACTCATCTATCCACGGGGCGTGAGAGTTGTTGTGCATACCGCTAACTTAATACACGTCGACTGGAATAACAAAAGCCAAGGTCTGTGGATGCAAGATTTCCCGTGGAAGGAAAAGAACGACCCTCCAAAACGGTCTCTGTTTCAAAATGACTTGGTGGACTATCTTTCCGCACTAAAGGTGTGTGTGTCTCTAATACTGGAGTGTTTTATTGAGCTTTTCGCATTACATTTTATCCTACTCATAAGTTATGGAGTAAAACATCGGTTTTTTATATACTTAAAAGTTTGAAGTTAATTGTATACTTTCCTACTGGTGTTTTCATCATCATTCGGATATGATATGATATGACCGTCAAATGTTTGCAGTGGCCTGAATTTACTGCCAATCTACAAGCCACGGGAAACACCAAGATTAACCCCTCCTTTTTCAACATGTTTGATTATGAAAGTGCTGCGGTATGATCTATTCTCGAACGAGGTTTTATGACTACCGTTTTCTTTTATATATGTAATTTTTTGTACACTGACATTTCTTGCCTCCAGGTCAGACTGATAGGGTCTGTTCCTGGGTATCACACGGGAGCCAATATGAAGAAGTGGGGACATATGAAGCTGCGCACAGTATTACAAGAGTGCAAGTTTCCAAAAAAGTTTCAGAAATCTCCATTGGTTTACCAGGTGCTGTGATGCTCGTGAAGTTTTTCCATTAATCTTCAGATATATGTCCCAGTCAAGGAATTGATTTTTTCCGTGGCTTTTAAGATTATGTTTGACTTTTGCAGTTTTCGTCACTCGGTTCTTTGGATGAGAAGTGGATGACTGAGCTGGCGTCTTCCATGTCATCCGGTGTCTCGGAGGATCAAGTTCCGTTGGGTATTGGAGAGCCGCAAATCGTATGGCCGTCCGTGGAAGATGTCCGAACCTCGATCGAGGTATGTGGCGAGCCATTATCTCTACTTTAGATTGTTAGTCATGTTTTTTAAGCTGTTCCGCTGATAAAGAAGTCAATGAAAAGTTTATAGTTCCACCCAGACGAATTTCATATGGATTTAAACAGTCTTCCATAACGTGGTCCGTCAAAGTCATTTTGTAGTTTTCGCATCCTCTCTTACTTCAGATCTGATGCCCGGGAAATTTAATCATCCATATTTTTTAGGGTTATGCTGCTGGAAATGCAATCCCGAGCCCATTGAAAAACGTTGAAAAGCCCTTTCTGAAGAAATATTGGGCTAAATGGAAGGCGAGCCACACAGGTCACAAGTATGTTTTCATCGCTGAATGTTCAGGCTATTGATAAGTACTTATCTGTTCAATCTTGCGAGCTTCTAAAGCTTGTTTTTGTGGGCATCCCAGTCATGCGATGCCTCACATAAAGACGTTTGCGCGGTATAAAGGTCAAGAGCTAGCGTAAGATATCTTGCATAATAATTTTACGTATCTGCCATTCCCATTAAGCCTTTAAACTTGACATGTAGCCTACACGACAGTCGACAATATTTTTCTGACGCTGTTTTATTTCTACAGTTGGTTTTTACTTACATCGGCGAATCTCAGCAAAGCCGCGTGGGGCGCTCTTCAGAAGAGTAACTCTCAGCTAATGATCCGGTCATATGAGGTGCAGTCGCTAAATCCGCACTATATTTTACACATCATGCAAAAACTTGTCTGACAGATTTGTTACCGGATGCAGATCAATGCGCAGCTTGCTCATATGTGTTTAACAATCTTCTCGTCTAAATCATTCCAGCTAGGGGTGCTCTTTCTGCCGTCTAGAATCAACAGCCAAAGCCATGGTAGCGCATTTTCCTGCACTGCTGTCGGTACATCATCAAAGGTAATCCCCCTCGCTCAGATTAACTACACGCATAGGCGCTGTTTGGTTTATAGAAAATTTGTGAGAAATGAAAATTTCAAGGAAAATGGAATGATTCTTTTGTTTGGTTACAGTTAGAAGAAGGAAAATCAGAGGGAAATTGAGACGATAATTTTTACCAAAACAAACACTGTTTTAACACTTTCCCATCCATTTCCACTTCTAAACAAACAAAGAAAAATAAAATGGATTTTTCTTTCCTCATTTTTCCAAACCAAACACAGCTTAAATGTGCTTGCATGTTGAATCTCCTGTTCTGATTTTTTTCGCCCTGTTACGCTCAGGAAAGTCCTCGCTCCGTCGAAGCTACCGGACCTGTAAGCACGAAACTGGTGACATTATCCTGGCCAGGAGTGGAAAATGAAGACCCCTCATCGGAAGAAGTTATCCGGCTTCCAGTCCCTTACGAGCTACCACCTCAGCCGTATTCTCCTGAAGGTAAATGCAGCTTCCTCGTCTTTTGATGAGCCTCCGCCATTTCATTTCATTTCATGTATTAGCATCTCCTGAAGTCTGTCATACTTTTTCACCATGTAGACGTGCCCTGGTCCTGGGAGCGAAGATACGCCAAGAAGGACGTCCTCGGCCAGGTCTGGCCGCGACAGGTTCAGCTCTACGTCTCACCGGATTCGTGAGAGTCCTCACTACCTTATGTCGCACAGTCAGAGACATTCAAATGAAGCTCGTTTTTCTGTACACGCCAATTTCAGTATCTTGAAGATAAACGAGTTTAATTAAAATTATCCGTATAATGAAGTTGATTTTATTGAAATGAAACTAAAATTTTAATAATTAAAAAAATTAACTAAAATTAGACTTTAACTGACCGCCTTAAAAGTGAAATTTAGAACAATTATAATTAAAAATTAGAAACTACTAATTAGTATCCATAATCATCATTTATTATATTTAAAAAATTGTAAGTACAGACGAGCTTTTTCATCTTCATCCCCTGCATTTTTTCCAATCTTACCATTTTCACTATTTAATTACTGAATTATTTTATTTTTTATTTTTTAATCTATCTTATCTCATACTAAACAAATCCTAACTGTAAATTGTGACTTAAAAAACCATCTGAATTATGCTCGCAAACCATCAATCAAAAGAACAATTTTGATAAGAAAAATCTTGTCATCTATTATTTTATCATAATCCCATTGTTAGTCCGCATCCGTTGGGATTAAAAGTGAAATAAGATAATTAATAATAATTTATTGATGTTAAATAAATATTAATAATATCAAATTTCAGTTTTAAAAATTGAAATTATTCATCTCTATTTTTATCGGTTACTATTAATTTCCAGATATTACAAAATACAATTTTCTTCTAAAAAAAACTCATTTCCTCCCGCATTAAAGAAACCTAAAATTTATTATCCAGAAAATCAGGTCAAAACCTGTTCAGAAATTCTCGGGGTTAGCTTCAATGTTTCAAATCGAAACTTTTGACTAAAAAACAGATCCAGGGACAACATGGACATCATAATCCACACTCACCACAACGTCGAGCTCCCACTGGAGCTCGGCTACCACGACATCGTCGCCGACATCAAGCACAAGCTCCAGACTCTCACCGGCGTCGCCGCCGCCCGCCAGTCTCTATTCCACAACAATACTCCCCTCCGCGACGATTGGGACATCTCGCGCTGCACCCTCTTTCACCGTTCTCACGTCAAACTCCTCGTCCGCAGCCCAACCCTAACGAATCCCTCCAACTCCCTCGTCCCCTTCCTTACCCGACTCCCGCTATCCAAGCGCTACGTCACGCTGGACGCCGGATCCAATACCAGAGTTGACGAACTCAAACACATGATCGGTGAGCGGGAGGAGATTGACAGCTCGCTGATGATACTCTTTCTCCGCGGCAGGGAGATGGACGACGAGCGCCTGGTGTCGGAGTGTGACGGAGTTGATAAAGACGACGCGGTAGTGGAGGCGGGCCTGGTCGGATCGGGTGGGTACGCGATTGATCATCTAGCGGTGAACACCTTCATATTTCTGGCGCCGATGAATGTGAAGGTGCCCATGACGTTGAACGTAATGCAAAGTTTCAGCGATTTACGGAAGCAGCTGGAGAGATCGAGGAAGGAGAATCGGATCAGCCTTCCTCGAGACTGGTTTTTCGTCTTCGGGAAGGAGAGGGTGATGATCGAGTGTCTCGCCTTCGAGAAGTTTAAGGTTCAAAACGGCGACGTTTTGCAGGTTCGTATACAACACGTCCCCCGAGAGGCGGTTCCGATAGGGTGCAACGGGGCAAATACTTCTATCCGGTAAAAAAAAAATCTTTATACATAATTTTAATTAAAATTTTAATTTTGTTCATTCATATTCAGCCCAAAAATTTAACTATGTAAATTTGTTCCTCAGAAAATAAATTCTGGAGCCGCCACTCCGTCACCTTTAGAAATTTTGTTAACAATGTTTTATCGTTCAATAATTCAAATTTAAATTAATATCACATTTTCAATCAAGTTGATTCAAATTTCAATTTTTTTATAAATTTCAGATTATTATCCTATCATGCTAAACTAGTTTACAGTCATTCATAATTATGATGGTTTTGATGTAAACAATAATGTTTTAGAAAGAAAACTAGATTATTTTGAGTTTAATAATATAAGATGATTTTTACTTTAAACATGTGCTGATTAGCGGTTGTAAATTAAAAATACGTTTAGGTGATTTTATAATTTATTATGTTTCCACAATTTTTATTTATTATTTAAACTGTAAATAAAATTCACAACTATGATAATCAACTACGTAACTGTGTGATGGGGAAGTTGATGAGTTATGCAGGTGTGGACCACCTCGAAAATGCACCACAGCTCGCCGGAGACGCCACCGGCCATGATCAAGCTGGAAGACGCATCACCCAGCCCCTCCGAGAAAGTCCAAATCCGCCTCCGAATGCCGTCACCCATCTCCCCAATCTCCATCGAAATGTCCCAGAGCGACACCTTCTCCAAGCTGAAGGACAAGATCCACGACCTGGAGCACATCCCGCCCCACCGCGTCTCGCTCTACCACAGCCACAAGGAGCTCCACGACCAGATCCCCGTGCGGGACTTCGACGGGCAGGAGGTGGGGGTGAGCGTGAAGCAATCCCCGACGGCGTCTTTCGGGTCCGGGGCGAGCCACGGCGCGTCGTCGAGGAATAAGCTGAGGCTGATGGTGCTGCCGAAGAACGGGACGCAGCGGATCCCGGTGGAGGTGAACGCGGGGGACTGCGTGGGGGAGCTGCGGAGGGAGCTGGGGAGGCTGCAGGAGCGGATGGGGTTCAGCCTCCCGGCTGAAGGGTACTTCTTTATCTACAAGCAGAATGTGATGGACGACGACCAGTCCTTCAGGTGGCATGATGTGGGCCAGGGTGACACCATCGAGATCTTCAACGGGAGTGTCACTGGCGGGAGTTGAGAGCATGGGAAAACGACGTCGTGATCAAGTATGCCATTTAATAAGTTTTGATTTTTTGATATTTACGCAATTAGTAGAAGTTTGCAATTTCTAGCCTCAAACAGTTTAAAACTATGGTGTTCACTGTTGTAGTCGTTTCTCTCGAGTAAAATTAATTGATTTTTTTAATTGTAAGTAATTATATTCTTCATGATCGCATGGAATTAAAAAATAGTGAAAATTCTCGTCAGACTTGTCTCAGCTAAGCTAAGGGCATCTTCATTAAAGCTTCATCGAAGAGATTTATGTCAGGTGATGAACTTTACCTGACACGAATCTTAAATGTGAAAGACGGTTTATCTTCTTCTGACATGATATCGCTTCATCTGCATGAAGCGTTTCATGAAACATACACGATGTTTCAACGTTAAAAATTCGAACTTGTCAGACTTCGTTTGCTTTCCTTGCGAGAGGAGCATAGGATAATAATGATGAAGATGCTGATGATGATTCTGAAGAGAAGCTCGCTGAACTGCATGACAGGGATTTTCTCAACATTATCTGCACAGAGATGGTTTATCTCCATGATCGCAAGCTGCATTTTTTACCGTGGGAATTTTGATGACTTTGAGAGCGGGTACGAGCAAAGGCGCAAGGAGGTCAGCATGAAATTCGAAGTCTATATGATAATCAGATTAAAGCTGCAAAAGAAGAGCGGGTAGTCGTGCCAGCAAGAGAAGGTGAAAGACCAAACTATATTTGCAGCAGCAAAAGAAGCCTCGAAAAAGTAATTAAAGGTAAGGGCATGCAAGGTTGTCGACGAGGATGACGGTCCAGCAGAAGCGCCAGCCAAAGAAGTGGAAAGATTACAGCGTAGAGTTTCACTTCCCTGAACCTACCGAGCTCCCTCCACCGCTCCTTCAGCTTATTGAAGTTAGCTTCAGCTACCCCAATCAGACGACTTCAGCCTTTCGAATGTTGATGTCGGTATAGACATGGGGACCCGAGTCGCCATAGTTGGCCCAAATGGGGCTGGAAAATCCACTCTCCTCAATCTCCTCGCCAGTGATTTGGTTCCAACTGAGGGTGAAGTGCGGAGAAGCCAGAAGCTGCGGATAGGGAGATACTGTCATCATTTCATGGATCTTTTAACCATGGATCAAGAAGGCCTCAGAAAACTAGAGGTCTTCCCAGTCATAACCACCTGACGCCAATCACTAAACTGTGGAGGCCAGAAGGCCCGAGTCGAAGCCTCAGATCCTGCTGCTGAATGAGCCCACCAACCACCTGGACATGCAGAGTATCGACGTTTTAGCTGACGCCAGACGCGCGCCCGATGAGTCTTCAGGCGGAGTCGTCCTGGTGAGCCTCGACTCGAGGCTGATATCCAGTGTTTGTGAATATGAGTAAAAAAGCTCGATATGGGTGGTTGAGGATGGAACTGTCAGGTTCTTCCCTGGAACTTTTGACGAGTATAAATAACTTCTGAGAGGGATCAGAGCGGAAGTAGATGATTGATCAGAAGGCATGCCACCAACTTATACTTTTTAGAGATGCATTTGAAATTCATTTCATCGAATTTCTAAATAACTTTTACATTATTTTGCAGGAACTTGGCCGGGCCAGATTTAATGCCGTGGTTGCGAGTTTCCTCGTCGGCTTGATCCCTATACTCTCCATAGGTGAACGTCCTATAACTGCGGGGCTGCTCGCCGTCGCTCCTGATCACCGCCTCACGCAGAGGGCACACCAAATAGGCCACCGAGTGTCGCTCGACACGCCGGTTGGTCATCACCCTGTGCTCCACGCTTTTATACGCTCCATTGCTCCACAACTGCACACATGTACTCGTAAGTCACACACATCCATCAAATTTACAGTGAAACGTTTCAGCTCGATTTGATTTGATAACCTGGAGGAGATCACCGATGTTGACGATGAGGGCTTCGGGTTTCGGCTCAACGTTGACCCACTCACCGTCTGAAGTCCTCCGACCCCGTCTTGGTAGAGTATTGTGATAAAACTTCCGTCCGTGTGAGGCCTGAGACCGTATACGTCCGGTGCGGCCGGACATGATATGGCGGGTACTTGTTAAGCCTCAGGAAGCATGTGCTCGGGTTGCAGTTTCGGTGGAAGCAGAAAGTTGTGTCTCGACCCACGCCAGTGCCTTGATCAACTTGGTTGCTAGGTCTGTTACCTTTCTAGCGTATTCCCTCGTTGACTTGCCATGCACACATCTTGACCGCCATGACTATATACAGCAAAACACTCGCAAATGAAACATATATAAATGTAAGCAGGCTCTGGTGGCAAATGGTGTACCTGAAGTTGTTCAAGCTCGAATATTCACCTGCATCAAGATGAGCTATATGGGGATATGAAACGCCTCGTACCAGGACAACGTGCTGAGGGACTTGGCCCCAGAGGAAGCCCCGCCCCAGTGATAGCCGCTACGGGCCACCGCCCCCATGCAAAGTTTGAGTTGATTGTTGGTTACTGTTATGTGTTATGTCTTCCCCAAGATCAGTTAAAATCTTATCTTCGCCCTCACGGTGAAAAGCACTTGTGTTTCTTAGTTGGTTGAACACGTACGTAAGTTATACTCAAGAAGAACGGTGGAGACTGGGCTTTTTAGAAATTGTTAGATCAGGTAAAATTATGACCTAGAAATTATTACTGTAATATAGGAGCCATTAAGGATCACTAAGTTACTAATTACAATCGAATCACGAGTTTATATTTGTTATTGAATGCTGATTATTCTATTAAAGATCGATTTAGTAGTCATTAAAACGGATTTTCAATCGAATCAAACTGAATCAGGCATAATGGAATTTTTTACAATGATCCAGTTTGGATCAAATCATCATATTTCCTTGTGGTAGATCGGATGTGTGCATTCTAGTTTACATTTAATAAAAAATTATTTTTTGAAAAAAAAAATAATTTTCCATCCCAAGGTATAAGAACGGTTATGATTGAATTTTGATAAAAGTGCAAGCATCAAAAAAATATTTTAAGGATGAACATTCAACATTATTAAGAATAAAAATCTGATAAAACTCACTTGCCCTGTCACCCATACGGCTACTGTGCTTTTCACTGAATGTGTGGATACCTGATAAAATAAGTTTATATATGAAACTTGTAGTATAGTCTTTTCTAATAGTTGTGGTATAAGAATAAAATTGAATGGATTAAAGAGATGTTGATATTAGTTATTGATCAAATGTAATGTGTATGTATTTTATGTATTTTTTTTTGTTAAAGTTCATGTGTAAAATATATTATGTGTAGAACAAGAAAACGGTTAGGAGGAGCATGTTGAGCTTGCAAGAGGCCGAAAATTTGAACGAGAAACTCAGATGGAAAAAGATTGGATAATTTTCTGTACTTTACTTACGAAATAACATTTGTTTATGTACATGATAAATGAGGATAAAATTAGTAACAAACTATACAATAATGTTATGCTACAATGCTGCTACACTAAGGTAGTGTTCCTGAGTTGATTTTAGGAGAGAAAAGGAAGGAGAGGGAGGGGAAGAAAAAGAAAAAGTGTGTTCCTGAGTTTTTTTAAAGAGGGGTTTGGAGGGGGGAGAGAGGGATATGAATCCATTTCCTTTCCTCTCAAATTGGAGGGGGAGGGAGGTGAAGGGAGGGGATGGGTAAATAAAATATAAAAAATGACGATTTTATCCTTTTGTGTTTCTTAATTTATTTCAACATAAGGGCAATTTAGTAATTATGTTATATTTTTCCTTCATCCCCTCCAAATCCTTCCTAAACTCAGGAACACCCATTTCACTTATTCCCTTTCCTCTCCTTTTCTCTCATCTCCTTCCCTTCCCTTTCCTCTCCTTCCCTTTCCTTTCCCCCCAAACTCAGGAACAGACTACTGTTCATAATTATTTTAGTAAATAATGTTAACAAATAATGCTTGTTAATACTATAATAATCAAAATTGACTACTGGTCATAATTATTTTAGTAAATCAACACAATAATATTTCACCTTATCTGAGCACATTTATCCATATATCAACAACATGTGCTGTATTACCACTTATCTAAAAGAATTTTTTTGTGAATTGTAACGATGAACTAATTAATTTCTTATTTTTAAGATAGTTGACAATATTAAATGTGCATTTTACTCCATCCATCCTTTAATAGCAGTCGTTAAGGTTAAATTTAGTGGATTAATGATATATTAACATTACTTGTTGAATAAATTTAATTGGTTTGTATTTAATGAATTTTGTAAAATTTCATGGAAAATCTAAAACGTGATGTATTATTAGTGGTGTACATACATTTGATTATAGATTGTGATGATGAAGTAATTAATATTTTAATTTTTAAGGTAGTATTAAATGTTCATTCAACAATTGTTAAGCGACAAGTGAAAATGAATCAATAGACGTTAGCAAGATGATAAGTAAAAGAAAGTAGCGTGAATAATTATTAATTGACAAGTAAAATTGAATAAATAGATATAGATGAAGTGGTAAATAAAAGAGAATAATGGAAATATAGGGATAAAAGACTACTCCCCCTTCCTGATATAGTAATCATTTAATATTAAATTGAATAAAGTAAGATGATATTAATACTAGTGGTTGAGCAAATTTAATATGTATACGGTTAATATTATTTTAAAAAATCATGAAAAAGGAAAATTGGTTGATTATTATAAGTGAATAATGATTTTTTTATTGATTTTGATAATGAAATAAATAATGTTAGACGTTTTAATGTAATTGTTCATATTAAAGTATCCGATCAAATTCAATGCATTCGACATGATTCTTCTATTAAGTTTAATGCATCTTATCAATTCTAATGTTTTCGACGAGGTAAAATATACAAAAATGATACAGTGCTTTTCTTATATATTTTTCATAAATCTTTCTGACAATGGAAAATGAAATATAATCCTAGTTATTTTTTTTGACATTTTCCATAGTAAACAAAACAAATGTTATATTAATGGAATTATTCAAGAATCACATTTCCTTCTCATTTTTCTACCAAATTTTTATTTCCACCAAATTTTATCAATAATATTCTAGAACGACATGGTTTAATGTCCAATATTTTAATAAAATAAAATTAGTATAATATAATATGTTATACTAAATTATTATCTTATTATTTTTGGTTGTTATTTATATCAATGAGTTATTGTTTATTTGATAAAGATTAATATAATAAGGTAGTGCTGAGTATCTTGTAATATTATTTATATAAAATTCATCTCCAAATTTACTCAATTTAGGAGGGTCGGAAAAGGAAAAACAAAATAATAAAGAAAGTAAAAGAGTCTCAATATCTGTAATTTATAAAATCATTTATGAAATTTATTAAAATTATAATTACAATGACATTTAAAAAATATTTGTTTCTACATTCACGTATCGATATATGTATTTATAAATCGGATATTACTGCCTATTTTATATATTTTTTTCTTAGATTTGGTCTCTCTGCCTTAAGAGAGAAGATAATCTCAATTGACCAAAAACCTAATTAAGAACAAAAATATCTTCCACCTAACAATACCCTCTTATCATCTAATCTAACCACGTGTCACAATCTCAACCACACGCTCTCTCTAAGTCGGTCTAATCTCACCTACAAATACAACCCTACGAACACTACCCTCTTCACATCAGATATTCATTTGATTCTCCGATAAGATTTTGCAACTCCAGGAAAACCTTAGAATTTCCTCTCCGATTCAAGGTACCAATTCTTTCTCGTTCTGCAAATTTGATTTGTGCGTTTCTCTCCGATCTTGTTGATTATCGATTGTGCGGCTTCGATTTTCGTTTTACATTCCGTTTTTGGGCTGATAGGTTGGTTTAGGGTTGAATTGTTTGTGACGATCTGTATCGATTTGTGTTGATCTGTCCGGATCTCCGATTTCTGATGTTTGATTTGGTATTCTGGGTTGTGAAATTGATCGATTTTGTTGTTGCGATTTGTAGATGCAGATCTTCGTGAAAACTCTCACCGGAAAGACGATCACGCTCGAGGTTGAGTCTTCGGACACGATCGACAACGTCAAGGCTAAGATCCAGGACAAGGAAGGGATTCCCCCGGACCAGCAGCGTCTGATTTTCGCAGGAAAACAGCTTGAGGACGGCCGCACCCTGGCCGACTATAACATCCAGAAGGAGTCGACTCTTCACTTGGTGTTGCGTCTTCGCGGCGGGATGCAGATCTTCGTCAAGACCTTGACCGGCAAGACGATCACGCTCGAGGTGGAGAGCAGCGACACGATTGATAACGTGAAGGCTAAGATCCAGGACAAGGAGGGAATTCCACCGGACCAGCAGCGGCTGATCTTTGCTGGGAAGCAGCTTGAGGACGGCCGCACCTTGGCCGATTACAACATTCAGAAGGAGTCGACTTTGCATCTGGTGTTGCGTCTGCGTGGTGGGATGCAGATTTTTGTCAAGACTTTGACTGGGAAGACGATCACCCTCGAGGTCGAGAGTTCTGACACGATTGATAACGTGAAGGCTAAGATTCAGGACAAGGAGGGAATTCCACCGGACCAGCAGAGGTTGATCTTTGCCGGGAAGCAACTTGAGGATGGCCGCACATTGGCGGATTACAACATTCAGAAGGAATCCACCCTCCACCTTGTGCTTCGTCTGCGCGGCGGTATGCAGATCTTTGTAAAGACTCTTACAGGAAAAACCATCACTTTGGAGGTTGAGAGCAGTGACACCATTGACAATGTCAAGGCTAAGATTCAGGACAAGGAGGGAATCCCACCTGACCAGCAGAGGTTGATCTTTGCTGGGAAGCAGTTGGAGGATGGCAGAACTCTCGCTGACTATAATATCCAGAAGGAGTCCACCCTCCACTTGGTGCTGCGTCTCCGAGGCGGCATGCAGATCTTTGTCAAGACCCTGACCGGAAAGACCATTACTTTGGAGGTCGAAAGCAGTGACACTATTGACAATGTGAAAGCGAAGATCCAGGACAAGGAGGGTATTCCACCGGACCAGCAGAGGCTGATCTTTGCGGGGAAGCAACTGGAGGATGGCCGCACTCTCGCTGACTACAACATCCAGAAAGAGTCCACCCTCCACCTTGTCCTCCGCCTCCGTGGTGGATTTTAAGTCTCTTCTATGGTGCTCTCCTATCAGTTTGTTTGGTTCTTGTTGGTTGAAATGTGACCTGAAAAATGGTCTGAATGATGAATAAACTCTATTTTCTATACTCTTCCGTACCCATATGTTCGTCTTAATTGATGTTTTAGTAGCCGAAGTAGAATTAGTTTCAGGGACGAGAGAAAATGAGAGTCTCATCTCATTGAGCTGTCTTATTACGAACACTTTTTTGATACAAAATGAAGATGGACTGGAACGGTACTAGCAGCAATCTAGAGGCTGTAAACCTGAAGATCGCAGCGGTGGGGTTCCAAGCTACACATGGCCGGAAGATTTCTCGCCCTTCTGGCCACCCCCTCCACCTTCTCCCTCTCTATGTGCTTCTCCTCTTGTTCCAGCATCTGCTGAATCGATCCACACCTGCATTCCTGCTTCACCTCCCCAAGTTGCGCGCAGCACTGGTCCAGAACCTCCGAGTTGTGACCAGCCCTGAACAGCTCGGGAGGCCCTTGGTGGCCGTAGACCAAGTAATCCATGCAATGGCTGAGCTCCCTACTGCTGCCTATCTGCCTTAGGCACTCCGCCTCTTCACCGCCATCAGCCTCAACGAGTCTCACTCTCATTCCACCCACCACGAAAAGCACCAACAGACTCACAGAAACACCCACTTTCCTACCCCGAAAACACATGCTAAGAAAAAAAGTAGATGTCAAGCTGTAAAAATGATGATCTCAAGAATTGAGAATGGAGAACTAACAGCGTGCAGAGGCTAGCTCTTCAGCAGGCTGACAATATAGAGGGTGTGTTCTGCAGCCAGCCATGAAGAGAGACACGTTACTACTGTGGTGGCAGCCGCCTAGAGAACATGCACACATCAGCCAAACTCAACACACAACAATCTAGCCAGGGGATAACATCATCAAACAAGATGAGATTCTTCTGGCAACATTAGTCTGCCACAAAACACTAATCTCAAGGTCCAGGACAAGGACCAGGCCTTGATCATTCGAGCCCATCCCAGCATTTTTTTCAGCCTCAATTCATCTCCAGGTGGAACACTAAGGCTTTGTTTGGTTCAAGGAAAATAATGGAAAGAATATTTAATGAAAAATTAGAAGGAAATCTAAAATAGATTAAAGAGATTTTTTTGAAACTTTGAAGCGCTAGTGGTTGGAATGTTGTCTAACAGTCTCCATCTCTAAGGTTCAAGTTCTGATAATACCACATGAGCATGAATATAGTGAAAGTGAACAAAAATCTGATTCTAGTATAAATATATGAGCATGAATATATCGAAAGTGAGCAAGAATATGATTTAGTATAAATGTGAAGGGGTTTGGGTCGCTGAAAAAAAAAAGACTTTAGCTTATTTATTACTTATTATTATGTATAGCTCATATATTGGTAAAGAACTTATGTCAGAGTGGACTGGAGAGTGATATAAGGATAAATCTCAGTGGATCATGGCAGCAAGACTATTAGTTGTGGGTCAGGATTAAGTGTAGTTGAGGTTGTGGAGTGAAGCCTCGCGGTCTGGTACATGAGTGATTTAGTAATCTGTACGTAGGATTACTAGTGTATATATATATATATATATATATATATATATATAATGTATCTATAGCCTAATAGAGACGACATTTTAAATAATATATAACCGCTCTTTGTTCCCGAGTATTAAAGCACACTGCCGAACCTCATTAAATCTTTTGTACAATTTACTATTTTCTCTTGTTAATTGGGCGAAATTATCAATAAGTAGTAGCAGAGCAAAGTTGAGATGATTATATCGAGTGATAAATTCATAGTGGTCAAGTTTGATGGTCATGGTAATTTTGAATTGTGACAGACAATGGTGAATGATGTATTTGATGCAGCAAAAGATTCTGAAAGCTTACCGACTTGGGAAGCCTGAATCGATGAAGAACGAGAATTGGAAGGATCTGCAGCAGCAAGCAATAGGAACAATATGATTGTGTTTGGCGGACGAGGTCATGTACCATGTGATGAGTGTTTCCTCTCCAGGAGAAATATGGAAGAAGTTAGAATCTCAATTTATGTCGAAATTCCTTATGAATCAACTGTATTTGAAGCAAATGTTGTATGAGCTGAAAAGCAGGAAGAGAATGATGTGGCTCAGCACGTGAATTTCATCAATTAAATAATCAAGGATCTCACGCAGCTTGAGATGAAGATTAAGGATTAAAACAAGGTAGTGATCTTACTGTGATCGTTACCTCATTCGAACATATGGTGACCACTCTTTCGTACAAAAAGAAATGATCAAGGTTGAAGATTATTGCAGCCTTATTGGCTCAACACCACCAAAAGCAGAATGCAGGAGAGAATTCTTCACAAGATGAATGTTTGTACGTCAAGAGCAGAGTACAGGGGAGAATTCTTCATAGCTAATACTGGTTCTGTCTATCTATATGATAATAAATGTTATAATATTGTTGGTACTGGTGAGGTCAGAATTAGAATGCATGAATGTGTAGTGAGAACACTCTGTGATGTTAAATATGTACCTGAATTGAAGAAGAATCTAATTTCCTTGGACACTTTGCATAAGAATGATTTTATTCCTATGGCAGATGAGGATAGGGAAATCATTAGAGTTGTTAAAGGTGTATTGACTGTGATGAAAGGAAAGATGACTATAGGATATATCAATAAACTGTTAAGGAGTTCAGTTGCAGGTGGAGTTTATTTTGTTGAGTCATATGATGATAGTACAAAGTTGTGGCATATACATCTTAGTGAGTGTAGTTTGACTAAATTGCATAAAAAGAATCTGTTGATGGTGTTAAAAGATGCAAGCTCGAAATCTATAAGCTTTATGTTTTTTGGGAGGCAAATTAAAGTGAGTTTCAAAATTGAAAAACACACAACTGAAGGAATTCTAGATTATGTGCATTCTGGTATATGGGGCCATGTCAAAGAAACGTCAATGGATAGATTTATTTATTATTTTACATTCATTGACGATATCTCTAGGAAAGTTTGAATGTATTTCTTGATACGGAGATATGATTTCTTGGACAAGTTCAAGATATGAAGTGTTGATGTGGAGAACCAAATGGAGAGAAATATCAAGTGTTTGGGGCTAAATAATGGCACGGAGTATACAGATTCACGGTTCCTGAAATTCTGTGAGGAGAATGAGATTCAGAGGCACTTCATAGTGCACAAGACACCACAACAGAATGGTGTTGTAGAAAGGTTCAACAAGACTTTAGCTGAAAGAGAAAAATGTTTGAGATTGAGTGTAGGACTTACTTCTTAAAAAAAAGTTGGACAGAGATTGTGAGTATGGCGTGCTACGTTATCAATAGTTTACCACAAACATCATTAGGATGAAAAGTTGCTGAAGATGTACATACATGTAATTTTGATAACTTATGGGTTTTTAGTTTTACTGCTTATGTGCATGTACCCGCTGATGAGAGATCAAAGTTTGATACAAAATCCAAGAAGTACGTTTTTTAGATATAAGAAGGGTGTCAAAGAATACAAGTTTTGGGATCAGGTTGCGAGGAAGGTGGTGATCAATAGAGATGCAGTATTTTACGAGCTGTCCATGTTTCAGCAGAATCAAGAGAATATGCAGTTCAATTTGGAACATATCCCTATATCAATAGAGAAAGTTGATAGTTTTATTTTAGCAACTGATACCTCGAGTACAGATGATTTATAGAGCTATAATCCGTTAGAGACATAGGAAGATACACTAGTGTAAAACCTCCACAGAGATTTGATTTTGAAGATATGTTCACTTATGCACTTCACATCAGTAGTGAAGATACGGTTACATTTCAGGGAGCTATCATTAGACGAGAGAGATAAATGGATGGCTGCAATAGTAGAAGAATGTAGTCAATGAAAAAAATTATGCATGGGAGCTAGCTCGACTACTAGAGGGAAAGAAGGTTGTTGGTTGCAAATTGGGTGTTCAACAAGGTGAAGTTCTGTTGCATTGTGACATTCAGAGTGCTATTCATTTTTCAAATAATCAGGTGTTTCATGTTAGGACTAAGCATATTGATGTGACGTTTCACAAAATCAGAGAGTTGATTATATCTGGGGAGATACTGTTACAGAAGATTCACACTTCAGAAAATGCAGCTAACATGTTGATCAAGCCCGTTACTTTTGATAAGTTCAAGCACTGTTTGGACTTATTGAATGTTTGCAGTTGTTAGAAGAACAGGGATCCCAGGCCTCATTGAAGTGCGAGATATCTAAAATTTTATCTCATAAGATGTAAGATATTCGCTAAGGTGGAGATTTGTTAGGTATAACTCATGTACTGATAAATGACTTACGTCAAAATGGAGCAGAGAGTGACATAGAACTGAATTTCAATCGATCGTGGCAATAAGGTTAGTAGTTGTAGGCCGGAATAAAGTGGACTTGGATAATGAAGTGAAATTCCGCGGTACGGTGCATGAATGATTTAGCAAATATGTACCTAGGTTTACTAGTGTGTATATATCATGTATTTATACCTATTACACACATTATACACGAGTAATTCTCAACAGTTACACAAGCTCACATTTATGCATGGCCCGTAGCTCTCCTCACCAGCAATAATTGTGAGCTCCGAACGAAAAAAATGCCTCCTTATAAACATATGTGTCACTTGAGTTGTATTTCCAAACGTAAAGGCATTGTACTTTTGAACTTTGATTGCTGACGAGTGTCCTCCTCAGCCTTGAACCACACTCACCTCCATGGATGCGCTCCTGTGTGGGACAAAGAAGACAGCAGCCCAGTGGATCAGGCCACATAGCTGCTGCATATATATGACTGACATGATTCTCTTCTGCGACCATACAACGGAGCTGAAAGTGTTCTACGTGTGATTGATGAGTTCAGTGCTGACGCTTCTGGAGATGTCGCTGGATGGAGCTTTGTGAAATCAATCATGGAGGCTTGCGTAGAGCGATCAGCGCGACGTAACGTGTTTGTCGCTGCCCGCTCCTGCGAGTGATAACTGAATTTAACCACCTTTCGGTAACAGTAGATCACTGTTCAATCAACTACCAGTCCCATCATCTTCCATTCTTCCCTGTTGCGTTTATATATCTTGCACTCTCATTCTTGTAAGGCTCTGATTCATTCAAGGGCATCTACGACCACGACCTACATCTTCGCTCCCTTGGATCAATCCATGGCTCAGTCAGGACACTCATCGACCAACTCCCGAGGTAACTAACTAGCTAGCTACTTCTTACACCACGCACTAGGACACTGCAAATCTCAATATGGTTAGTAACTGACGTTTGGCTTGGGTTAGATGTGAGCGGAAGCACCGCAGAGTCCAAGCCGCCGTTCTCAGAAGATGAAAAAGATCTTGTCATGAGGATGTATAAGCTGGTTGGGAAGAGGTTGGCCTCAAAGCTCAAACCCCATCTGGTTTTTAAGGTTTCTTGTTAATTAATCTTTCCTCTTTCATGATCATGGGTGTCAGGTGGTCTCTGATTGCTGGGAGAATTCCAGGAAGAACAGCTGAAGAGATCAAGGCGTACTGGAAAAACAATCACTCGAATCGGAATTGAATTGTAGCATAATTCATGTACTGTGCTTATCCACACAGTAGACATGCTTGGCAGATCCAAGATCATTCTTATAGGTCACGATGCCTCTTGTCCATCACCAAGCCCAGATGTAAAAAAGTTTCTCAATTTATATTTGCGTGAATGATGCCCTGAAATTTCTGGGTCTAAAAGATAATCAAGCAAAAGACACCCATGTTTTCAGAGCCAAAATATACACTGAAATGCAGCAAAAGCGAACAGTACTTGGCCACAAATATCAACAACTGAATCACAAAATTGCCAAAGGGTAAAAAAGATAAAAGCTTAATTTTGAATTTGATTCCCACGGTGAGCGGGTGCGAATGAAATTTTATATTACTAAAAATATATTAAAAACTAAAAATCACCAAAATTCTGTTCTGGTTAAGGTCACTGATTTGTTAGACTAAGAACCAAGTTATTAGAAAGACTTGCTGAGATTTTCAGATGATCCACCAGCAGTAGTTAACGGGGCTTGCTATACGTTGCTTTGTTTGTACAACTTGGTGTCGAGCACTTGCTTTCCGCACATGGCACAAACTCCTGCATAGCGTAAAATATTTTCGAGGGTGATTTCAGAAGGGTAACAAAATTTACTATTTAAGGAGAAACCAATGGTAACAATGAAGCCGAATCACCTTTGCTGTAGGCACAAGTGTGACAGTATTTTCCATTCTGATGCACCTGCTGCTTGCAAATTATGCACTTAGTCGTTCCAAGGGGAGACCATCTGCAAGCCGACAATACCAACATCAAAACATATCCAATTCAGAAACACCGGCCATAAACACCACCAGAATAATCATGGATACATCAACAAATAAGGATCACTCGTCCATCTGCACTCAACTGCTTAAGTCACTGTGATCTGAAAGCTGAGTAAATGCAGCCATAAATGAATGAATCCAAGAGTAACGGGACTCCGTCGGTGCACTGCCGAGGCTCTTAACTTTTTTTTCAAGCTAATTTCAACAACAGAAAGTTACCCTACGAAAACTGAACCCAACCAACCGAACTCAATGCACGACACACCACAAATCTCAAAAAAGTTTTTGTCCAAGATTTCTATTTTCCTAAAAAGCGAAGAAATTGAAGAGATTCCACCAATGGATCACCCTCGCAATCAGTCAGTCACTGGGTGTATTTCCGGAAGGCTTTGAGATCTTGGCAGAGCCAGTTAGCAAGCCACCAAGTAGAGGAAGATGAAGCAGAACAATATTTGATTGACTTGACTGATTGACAAATCACTCGAATATTGTTGTGCTTCGTCTTCCTCTAACTCTCTTGGCAAATGCCTCTGCAGCCTACAATGAGCGAAAATTCCTTTTTCTCAAAATCTCACGGAAAATCACCGACGTAATATGTAAAGCAAACCTATTTTTCTTGGAGAGGAGTTTATTCTCGTTGATCTTCCGACCTCCGCGTTCGGTGGTGTTGCTGGCGCCATCCTTCCACTTGTCAGGCACGATCACCTTCGAAAGCTTCTTCTCGCCTGGAACAATTCCGACCGCAAAAATTCTAAACCCTAATCGCGCAATCGAGAACTGGATGGAGATACGATTTTAAGGGGCAAAATTGCCAACACTTTTCGCACAAAATTGTTTGCCTTTGGAGATCAACAAGCTGCTGCTGCCGCGGCTGGAACTGACTTCTGATGTCTGAATTATGCGAGAATCGCAGAGCAATCGGTCGATTTGGAGAAAGGAGATATAGAAAGATGTTCTGCTGACGCCCACCCGACCCGAATACAGATCAAATACGAGTCCGAATCGGGTCGGCTAAATGACCTCCGTTAATTTATGGGTAAAGTACAAAAAAAAAAGGTATGTACTATACCCAATTTAAAAATCACGGTCGAAACTTTCAAAATTTAAAATTTCAGGTTTTTTTATTTTTTCGGGGTTGTATTGTAACTTTCAATTCTAAGTCCCGCCTATCATAAATTATTGAAACTTGTTGGTGAAATTTATTGGTTTGTGAAATTTGTCAGTGAGTTCCAGCATTATATATCAGCAATTAAAATGGATAAATGATATATGATATATTGAATTATCTATATACATTATATATTTGTCGAATTAGAACAGTAAAAAGACATGTAGCAGACGGCTGCCACAAACTGTCGATTGAGTGTTGTTGTCATTTTTTTCCTCAAAATCAAACTGTTGTAACTTCAAATGTCAAGGGTTTCTATAATTTATGATAGGCAGGACTTAGTATTGAAAGTTACAATACAACCCCGAAAAAATAAAAAAACCTGAAATTTTAAATTTTGAAAGTTTCGACCGTGATTTTTAAATTGGGTATAGTACATACCCCTTTTTTGTACTTTACCCTTAATTTATTTATGATAATACTACGTTAGCATTATTAGTTTTTATATTAAAAACTGTCTGATTTTAAATAAAAACCCTCTGTATTTTTGGCTTTTTAGCTAAAATTTAATATAATAAAAAATCACTAATAGAGTCTAGTACTAACAATAAAAACAAAACGACACATAAAAACCTTCAAAATGCCATATTTAAACGGTCTTATAATCTGTCAAATACTAAGGTTTGTTCTCGAGTTCTAAGAATAGAAAAAAAATAGAAAAAAAAAGAATTTGAGAGCAGAGAGAAAAAATGAATATTACTGAGTTTAGAAGAGTTTTGAAAATATAAAAATAAAAAAAAAGTAAAATTACTTAAATAACTTTACATATAAAAATAAAAAAATTTAAAAATTTTAAAAGTATAGTGATATTTTTGTTTAGATCCCCTCCATTTTCCCTCAAATCCATGAAAATAAAAGAATTTGTTTCAACCCTCCAAACCCCTAGCTCCTCTCAAATCCCTCAATAAAAAAATTGGGAAACACCTCTTTACGCTCTTTCTCTGTTTTTTTTCGTCTCCATTTTCACACTTAGGACACTACCTAAGGCTATGTTTGGTTCAAAAAACATTGGATGGAAAGAAAAGTTTTATGACAAATTTGCAAAAAAATATCAATCTTTCATCACTTCATATATAGAATTGTTTAAAAAGTGGTTATTTATTTGAGATATATTGAATTTGATTGGATTGATTTATTAGAGATAAAAATCACATTATTCATATAATTTTCTTTCTTTCCAATTTTTCGTCTAAACTAAACAATAAATTTTACTAATTTTCTTCCAAATTTTTCCCAAACCAAACACACCCTAAATGTTTTTATTTTGTAAGTGTATATTTG
>NQLW01000060.1:3146026-3164267 GCA_002312845.1 Kalanchoe fedtschenkoi
CAAAATAGTGACACTCAAAAGTGTTTCCCGAAAATACCCAAAATATTTTCCTCACTATTTTTGTCACTCCCCCAGGAAAAATTATCCCACTAATTTTTCCTCTCTTTCTCTCTTCCTCTCTCTATTTCTCTGAGGCTGTTTCTTGTGGGATGATTAAAATGAGGCAAGGAAACTGCCTATTTATAGGCAGTTCCATACCGCGTGAAAACAGCGTACCGCAAATTTTGACGAAACGCAGCACGCCATTTTTGACTCTTCTTCGCCGCCTCAATTTTGTTTTCAACTTGTGTGGGTCCCACCATGTGGAGGGACCCCACACCCACTACACATCTCGCGGTTTCCGGTCCCGTTCTTGTACACGTTTGTTTGTACCAGGTAAGGCTGTCCTGTCCGGTTACCCAAGAACTCGAAATCCAGCTCGTCACGCTCCGGTCCAGCCCCGTTCTCGCTGCACATCTGTCAAAAAAACCGAACAACTTTCGTGACTTTTTTATACTCCTTGAGCGATTTGATGGAGGATTTTGCTTACATAGTATGCGGTGACTACACCGGCGGAGTCACCAGCGACGACTTTCAGCCTCATGCTGAACCACCCGAACCGGTATCTCTGCCGTGTCTGAATTCCGCACCCTGCACCCATTGGTGATCCAATCGCGCATGCATCAGATTCAGAGAGATTGCTCGACCGGGCTGATTAAGAAAACATGTATGTCCGGCAATGTTTAATGTTGTACCTGTTTCGTTGTCCAATGAGACGTACCAGGTCTCTCCGTCCTCTGACGTTTTGAAGTGATCTTCTGCCCACATGACGCTGAAGTTGTCATCAAACGATCCCTTCGACACAGCCGCTCGGGAACTCGATGAGCAAGCAGCCATCAAATACACCAGGAGCATACTAATCAGCAACGTAGAGCTAGAGGCCCTCGCACCCATTTCGAACTTATGTTTTTTTTTTTCAGCTGATAATTAAGTTCAGCGCATTACTCAGACCTGCGAGATCCAGTCACTATAAGCGTCAGGACTTGCTGCAAGCCAGCCAGCCAGCCAGGCCTGATCTAGATCTCAAGGAGTCGGTCAATGCACTGCATTCGCAAATGCAGACACAGTTGTTCGAGAACATGGTGCAGATCAAATGGGCATTAAAAAAATGGGAATTAAGGTTGGCCTTCGGCAGAAGCCAGCTGGAGCATTTTCACATCTGGGGTTGAAGCCTCGGCCGGTGACCCTGTACTGCATTAAACTAAGCTTCACTGGTCAGAAGTTTCACTAAATAAAACCGACAATCCTTCTTCTCCTACTACTACTACTACAACATGCTCCTTGAGTAAAAATTTAGAGTCAAAATCTCAGGCTTCCGCACAGTCACATGATGCTGAATCAGAGTTCTGGTTTCTAATTTTTCAATTGAACCGTTAGTTTGAACTGGTTCAAACTTCTCAAATGGAGAAAATATCTCCGGCATGTGGACCTCTTCAGCACAATTGCTATATAAATCTCCTTTATGCAACGCAACAGAATCTTTTCATTTCTATCACCATTCTAGAAAATACACTAAAAGGGGCACTAACGCAAAAGAGATATCAACAAAAGCAAGCCACAAGAACCATTCAAATCCTATCTGGGTTCCTGAAAAATCCTCCATAATGACAGATTTTCGTAGAAAATCAATGATCTTAGCTAGACGCCTTCAAAAAGATATTTGATTTTAACGTTAAATGTTTTGACAATTTCTTCCAACATCATTTAGATTGATATGAAAATCACTAAATCAATATGATTTGTAAGTGTAAGATTACCGTGAAATAAATACGTAGCTAGCTAGTGACACGCAGCTCGACTCTAACCAAGCGTGCAATTTCAGGCTCTAAACGAATCAAGTGGGCGAAAAATATCTTCCGCCTGTGGACCTCCGAATAACGTTGAACCCAGAAAGCAAGCAGCATATCACAGATTTCCCATTTCTAGCGACAAGTGGCCGCGCTGGGGCATGCATAGGTCATTTACAATACAATACATGGCAATAATACAGCACTAGAGAGCAAAGCAATCATGGAGTGGAGTGGATGGTGGAATGAGATCTTTTCACTCCATTGACTGTCTACATAAAGTTATAAGAGCAGTGAATAATGGATGAACATACAAATATAGGTTGGCGTTAAAAAATTAAAGTAACACGAAATAAATATTTGATTCTAATTTTTTTTAAATTTTTAATTAATATTTAGTTGATCAAACGGTCTCGTTGCTGACTCGTGTGACTCGTAAAGAATGTATTAGGGTTGTTTATTATTGGGTCTAGATTGACAACTGAACCGAATCAATTTGATTTGTTGGTAATGATTGTAAGTGATTCATTTATTAAACCAAATCAAAAATATTAAGGTTATAATGATTCCTTTATCAATTTAGATGATTTACTATTTGGACAAATGAAAAAAAATTAAAAGTATTAAAGTAATAGTAAATATAAGATGGAGCTTCGATTGAGAACCGCAACTCATGTGAAAATTGAGAACTCAAGACAAAAATGGTGTCAACACACAACACAAGACACAAAACGCGTCCACAAAACACAAGACACAAATTGTCATTTTTGTTTTGAGTTCTAAGTTCTCACATGATTTGTGATTTTTAGTAGAAACTCCCTCGTAAATATAATATATATTTTTAATAAATAGTATAAAATTATATCATAACATTTTAAAAGTAAATTTTCTCTTCTATACTATTGATTTAATTTTTAAAGATTCAAATTGAGTTTAATAGAATTTTAGAAATTATTTTATGATAAACTTAATAAATTATTTTCCATTTTCAAAAGATTTATAGTTTAATTGTGTATTAAGACCATATTATCTAAGACCAATAAAAATCGAATCGTGAAAATTGGTTTTTGGTATTAGTATACAGCAATCAACATTTAATTTTATAAACCAATCCCCAAAACTAATCCGAGATGTGGTGGAACTGGAAGCCACGAGAGCCATTCAAATCCTATCGGGCTAAAAAATCATAGCCAAATATTTGGCCTGGTCAGATATTTTTGCGCCACGGGCGAGTCCTTATAAACCTAGCTTCACTCGCTCAGACTCTTCACCACCGCTAACCGCTCGCCTTCGCAGCTCATCCGCTACAGATTCCTTGTGTCTAGAGCTTCTCTGATCATGGCATCCATGGCCTCCACTCTCACTTCCCCAACCTCCAAAATCGCCTTCCTGGACCAGAAATCCGCGTTCCACGGATCAGCCGTGAGCAGCACCAGATCACTCCAGCCCGCCAGATCCTCTTCTCCACAGAAGCTGAGCGTTTCCATGTCCGCTACGTATGATCTCAACGCCTTCAGCTTTGCACCCATCAAGGAATCCATCGTCGCCCGGGAGATGACTCGCAGGTACATGACCGACATGATCACCTACGCCGACACTGACGTGGTGGTCGTGGGCGCTGGATCTGCTGGACTCACCTGCGCTTACGAGCTCAGCAAGAACCCTTCGATCAACATTGCTATCATTGAGCAGTCGGTCAGCCCTGGAGGCGGCGCGTGGCTCGGCGGCCAGCTTTTCTCCGCCATGGTGGTGCGCAAGCCGGCTCACCTCTTCCTGGACGAGCTGGAGATTGAGTACGACGAGGCTGACAACTACGTCGTCATAAAGCACGCGGCTTTGTTCACCTCCACCATCATGAGCAAGCTACTGGCCAGGCCTAACGTGAAGCTGTTCAACGCGGTGGCCGCTGAGGACCTGATTGTGAAGAACCAGCGGGTCGCGGGGGTGGTGACCAACTGGGCCCTCGTGTCGATGAACCACGACACGCAGTCTTGCATGGACCCGAACGTGATGGAGGCCAAGGTGGTGGTCAGCTCGTGCGGGCACGACGGCCCCTTCGGAGCCACGGGCGTCAAGAGGTTGAAGAGCATTGGTATGATTGACAGCGTGCCCGGGATGAAGGCCCTCGACATGAACACCGCTGAGGACGCCATCGTCCGCCTCACAAGGGAGGTCGTCCCTGGCATGATCGTCACCGGCATGGAGGTGGCAGAGATTGACGGATCCCCAAGAATGGTAAACACTCGGGCATTTCTCCATCAACCAGAAAGACGACGTCTACTTCTATTACTAATTTCACATCTGCCATTAATTTGCAGGGTCCGACATTCGGAGCCATGATGATCTCGGGGCAGAAAGCAGCGCATCTGGCGCTGAAGGCGTTGGGGCTTCCGAACGCCATCGATGGAAACTTCAACGACTCTGCGAGCCTCCGCCCGGAGCTGGTTCTTGCTGCAGCTGATGCGGGGGAGGTTGTAGACGCGTAAAGGAGATTTGAGGACGCAAGTGGGTGTCAATCAAATTTGTGCTGAGAGGAAAAATAAACTGAGAAAAAGGAGAGAGTTTCCATTCTTGAAAATTGTTGGATTAGCATAGAAAAATATTCAAGTGTTCCCCTTCTTTCTGGTTCTGTGATTCACCTCCATGGTGAACTTACTTTCCACCAGAAACTGAACTCTGTTTCTGTTGATAAATCAGGCTAAAGGAATTATAAGAACCAAGACTTGATGAACTTCGTCAATTTATCTCGTTCCGCCGCCATCTTATATGAGTTCTACCTAACAATTTCATGAAAACAAACAAGATGTCGTCTAAACCTGCACGAAACAACCCAGAAGCGCGCGCTCAAACCATCAAAAACCCAACTGCAAACCCCTCCGCTCCAGGCTCGAAGTAAACCGCCTTATGTCACTCCTGTCATCAGCCACCACTAGTAGACAGACAATGCACCTCATAATAAGATAAAACGTTAGATGTCGGAACGAAGTGACGCGAGCCCTTGTAGACACACTGCGAACTTCCTTAAATCTTGAGTTTCTTTACTGTTATTTTTTTCTCAGAGTAATTTAAACCCTGAACCCAGAATTCTCAACCCCTCCCAACCAACCCTTGAGCTCAAGCTCCTCAAGTTACAAGAATCTGTAGAATTCGAAATCCTAGAGTCAGACCCAGTTGCAATACCAACTTAATCGACATAAGGTTGATTTGCCCGGTTCCAAATGTGATTGTTGGCGATGAGGGAAGAGGCGAGGATCTGGAACTTCAACCGCAGCTCGTCAAGCTCGCGACTTTCACATAGCTGAACGCGCGTCGAAGAATTTGAGAAGAAAGTTTAACCGCGGCACCGTCCTGGGAGTGATAAATTTCTTAACTGAGCTGTCGTCGAGGTCGTTCACGCCTGATTCCGGCACGGACTTAAGCGCGAGTATCCGCTTGACTACGATCCGGGTTCAAATCTTCATAAACGGCTGCATTAGATGCGAAGAGGAGGAAGAGGACGAGTTCGAGTCAGAGCTGCCGGAGCTGAGCTCGCCATTGTCGGCCTGGAAATCAACCGTCTCGAGGTAGCAAATGATCGGGAGATTGTTGGGCTACATAACTGGGCCTTTATTGGACTTTAGCCCAATAGTTTCAAATTGGGCTTAAATAAGCCGAGCCCATCAACGAGAGAGACTCGTGTAGTATTGTCTCGTTTGACTGAGTAAAAACCGTAGTTGACTTTCTCTGCAGAGGGCTCAAGCCAGAGCTGATCAACCAGCCGATCATTTAAATTGATATTTTCACAGAAAGTCAAACCGTAGATCAATCCACCGTTCCAACTGTGATCAACCCATCACTCCAAATCCGATTATTTAACAAGGACTTGATACGAAACAGGGTACGGAATCTGAACAAAGCCTCTACCGTCGAAGACATGGTGGTGGTTTTGAGAGACAAAATCCAAGCAACAGCTGCCAATGCAGACGTGGATCCAATCACAGATCCACATTCTCCGAAACCGGGTGATCTTGTTGTGTGTTGTTGGTAGATAGAAAGCGGTGATGAGTTGGAATGTTGGATTAGGGAGTGGCTAGCTAGAGAGGAAGACTGAGTCTGAGATAGATATGGTAAGGTAACTGGTAAGTGACAGATATCCGGAAAGCAACAGCTCACTGTCTTGGCTGGATTCATTATCTAGAAACTTCAGCTTCAAAATTACTCAGGTCTGTAGATAAGGACAGAATTCAAGAACGTGTGAATGGTAAGAGTTTGTGTAGTGACTAGTGAGTGCTTGAAAATGGTAGATGTCTGACTCACAGTGCAATAATGGGGTTTGAATTTTCATTCAATCTCAAAGTTTTGATCTTTTCAATTTTGTTTGTTTAAAGAATGTTTTAAGGAAGGTTTTGGTATTTAAAATGGAATAAAGAATCTGCTAATGACAGTGTGTAATTGATCTAATCAAAGTACGAGAATGTGTTTAGCAGGGTTTGGTCATTGATTAGAAACTACAAAAACCCCATTAGGCCTCACAACTCACAACCACGTGACAGGCCTCCATACTGGTGCTGATCAACAGTTGTTTACAAAGCTATTTACACATATATCGCTCACACCCCGTTTTGTCTCTCCGCATCATCATTTTGTCTCCAGCAAAAAGGCTCAACCTTTTTGAGCTTTGACCCTCTTCACCATCCCCTGGAGTTTGTTTTGTTGAAGATTGAAACTTTTTCATCCCCAGAGTACAAACTGTATGTTGGGTTTCAGCTTGAAGTGAAGCCAAAGAAAGAAGACTTCTCTTTGATATTTCTTGCTGTTTTCTTTTCTGTGAGTTGAGTGTTTGGGAGTCTGCACCTGGCAATGGCGACCAAGATGAAGGGGTTTTACAAAGGGCTCAAGTTCATCACCCAAATCTTTGGTAAGTGAAATCTTTAGCAGCATTGCCTTTTTGGGTTGCTTTCTTTGTCTGAGTTTGGTGGGTTGGTGGTGGTGGTGATGTGAAGTGGGTTAAAAGATTGAAGCTTTTTTATCTTGTAGTTGTGAAGGAGCGTGAGATTGAAATTGGGTATCCAACAGATGTCAAACATGTAGCCCACATTGGCTGGGACGGCGCCTCTGGTACCGCACCTGCTTGGGTATGCCACCATTTTAGGCCTTTCATTGACTTGATTCTGACTGAGTCTTCTGTTAGTCCTGATAGATGCGGTTATCAGTTTCAGCTGTTGCATAAGTTGCTGTCATGTTTGCAGATGAATGAGTTCAAAACAGCAGCTGATTTCTCAGCCACATCACTGGAAGGCTACGGAGAAAGAAGGGACTGCAACCTCAACATTGCAGCAGCCTCAACATGGTCCTCCCAAGGTGGCTTTTTGCTTCAGTCTCATCCTTTTTGTTTTCTTGCATTTAGGCGCTTCTTCTTGTTTGTTACATCTTACTTTACCGCTTGCTCGATAATCTATTGATTGAGCATGTGGGGGGATGGATAATGGGGACGAGGAGCAAGCCAAGGTCATAATCACGGGTCGGGTGCATTGATGAATTGTTATTTGAGCCGTCTAACTTTTCGCAAGAGTTGTTTTTGTGATTAATTTTTGGGTACCTTACCTTGTCGCAACGTTAAGACTTTGGCTTTTATGTCACGAGTGGGAATCTCTAGGTAGATGGACCTTAATGGGATGCTTGTCAATTTATGGGTTTTCTTCCGAGACCTTCCCTTGCATTTCAGATTTGAATTTCGCCTTGGATACCAACAACATGACCCACTGAATTTATCAAATCGTTAAAGCCGGTTGAGACTGATTAGGGGCAGTCGGAAATTAGGTGGAATTTATGACGACAGTTCTTTTGTGGATTTTGAAAGTGTAGTTTCTTTTGGACGGTCCTATTGCTGATTACCAATTTGAACATACTACTAGTATGTCACATTCGATTCGAATTCTAGAGCTCAGGATTTAAATCAGTTTTTACCTCGGATTTCGAACCACCTGACCACCGGTGGCAATTCATATCTTCATTGGGTGTGCGTCTTCCTTTTACATTAGCGTTGGTTTTGAACTTGAATGTGTCTCGGGGACTGTTTTGGTTGTTACCCAAATTTTAACAAGAATCTTGTTGGAACAGATTTCGATCGTGCCATTGGGAGCCAGTCAGTGGCTCAGATGCTACGCAGCCCGATCAGCACCGACGTCCAGAAGAAACACAAACGGAAAAAGACCAAATCATCGTCCTCCCCGAAATCCTCCTCGTCGAGATACCCTCGTGCATTCAACTCCAAACCTTCTCACCTCGAGATGGTAGCAGCCACCGGTTGAGTCACCGTTTAAAATGCTAAAAACTCGTGGAAATTAGCGGTACAGCTACAACTCTCTTCTATGCCTAGCAAGGTAGTGCCTTGCGGAACTTCAAGAACCATTCTCAGTCTTTGATGTGATATTTGTGTAGATGATGACCACAAAGGCTGTGAAGGTTAGCAGATCGTCGATGACCGATAGACAAATGCTGCTGTTTTCTGTAAACCTTGTGTAGAACTAAACACGCATAATGTCATTTGGCTGTACTTTTCCTTCTCGAGTTTATCGCTCATGAACTGGTTATATAGATGTCGCATTACACAGAATTCGCTTCAGATTCCTTTCCTGTATTCCAATGCGTGTTCGTCTCGTCGGGAGGTGTTGTCCAATAATCTCAATTCTCAAATTCAAGCTCGACAAAGATTCCTGCTGCGGTTTGAAAAGGGACTTACTTGGCAGAGTTCGAAAAGAGACTTACTTTGGCAGAGTATCCTCGGGTGGATTTGGAGACATCCATTGGGACGGTTGCTGGTTTGAATCAAAATGCAAGGCAGCAAGTTTTATTTTTTCTTCAGAGACTTCACACATTTAATAGAATTAAAATCCACACCATGAAAATCAATCTTAATGATCTACCTCACAATCAAGTCACTATCCATGATCGGATAATAATGAAAGGCAGCATGTTACTTCTTTATAATTGATTAAAAATCTCACCTTTGTAAATTGTAATCTCCAGCTGCTGCCTTTTTGTTTCTTCTAACATGGTTATCACTGTCATGTAATGTGACAAGCTCACGTGTGATCCTCATAGACCGCCACGTGTCCAAAACCCCCCAAATTCCCAGTTCTGAAACTCAGATTCCGAAACCCTAAAATTGATTAAAAATCCAGTCTTTACAACGTCAACCTCCATCAACAACGACGACTTCCAGATGATGCTCGATCCTCTGCCCAAATGCCAATTTTCAAATCTCTCCTTAAAACCCTAACCCGCAACTCCCCGAAAACTAATCGCACCTTTTTCACCTCCGCGATCTCATCGCCGTCGCCGCTGCCGCAGTTGCTCTCTCCTCACCCCTCACTCTCGTCCCGCACCAGATTATCGACTCTGCCCAAATGGGTGTTCCCCTTTTCAGGTCCTCTCTTCCTCTCCGCCACGCCCTGGAAGCTGTCGCAGTCCGCCACGCCGCTTTACCTCCAGTGCGACATCGTGTTGCGGACAAAGGTCAAAGCTTTGAACTTGCTGGAGACCACTTGGAGCCTGCCGGCTAAGTTCCGCCTTCCGCCAGCGGCGCCTGCGACTGGCGTTTTTCCGGATCGAGTAAAACTGGTGGAGAGTGGTGGCGATGATTTTGGGAAGCTGGTTGAGAGTTTTGTCAATTTGCCGAATTTCATTTCCATGAGTCGGTTGATTTCTGGGCCAGCTCTTGGTTGGTATGTGCCTCTCAAAAATGTGAATGGATAATGTTGTGAATTGACTTTCGAATTTCGATATGAAGTTAGTAATTCTTGCTGTTTATAGATGGTTATGTGATCTGGCTAATGTGCTGAAATTGTGTAGGATGATTGTCAACGAGTGGTATACTTCAGCATTTGTGGGTTTCGCAATCTCAGGAGCTACTGATTGGGTATGAAATTGTTCTTCGTTAGACTGATAATATCTGGTGGATGGTTCTAATTAGTTTTCATTTGGTTTTTGCAGTTGGATGGATACGTAGCGAGGAAAATGAATATCAATTCGGTGGTCGGATCTTACCTCGATCCCTTGGCTGACAAGGTAAACTTAACGCGAAATTTGCCAGAGTAGTTTTAATTCCCCTTGATGGCTGCAAAATTGGGAATTTTGGCTGCGTCTGGTGTGGGGAAAATAGCAAAGAAAGGAAAATTAGAGAATTTTTTTTGTTCGGTTAACATGGAAAATGTTAAAAACAAAAAAAGTGGTTTGAAATGTAATATTTATGTTTTGGTTCATTGCGATGAAAAAGAACACTTTCCTTTGTTTTTCCTTAAAAAACAAACAAGAGAAAAGGGAATGAGATCCATGAAGCTGTTGATTCTTTCTTACCCGCCCTCTCTGATTCTCTTCCTCGCTATTTTCACCAAACCAAACACAACCTTGAAAAATCAGTTTCTGAATTTTTGTTGCTGACTTGAGTTAATACGCAAGATGACTGAAGAGTATAGCTTTGTTCCTATTTGTAGGTCCTCATCGGATGTGTTGCTGTTGCCATGGTACATAACGATCTTCTTCACCGTAAGTCACACCAGTTCCTATTTATGTATAAATTAAAAATAGCACCGGGCCTTTATTTATATCAGAGGTTTTACGCTGATTGCATTGCATCTGCATGGATCTTGATTCGCAGTTGAATTACTGAATCTATTATGTTGCATAGCTTCGCAAATTCGGTAGGTCGTTGTTAGTTTATCTGGAACAAAATTTACAGTGGGCTGGGAGGCGATACTTGATGAGGGCTTTCGATCTGTTTCTAATTGTAGAATATTTTTTCCACGTCAAGTGTTGTTTACATGTTCTTCATACTGCATGCTCAAGTGTATGATCGGTTCATAATGATGACCGGTGAACCTAACGGAAGTTTACCTGGTTGGAGTGTGCAGCTGGACTTGTTGCGCTTGTTGTGCTCCGAGATGTTGCTCTTGTCGGTGGCGCAGTCTATCAAAGGGGGAGTAGTTTGGGGTGGGAGGTGAGGTTGCTCGATCCGAATTTGAGTAATGACATTGCTTTTCGCATCGTTACATAAATATAATATATCGGTTGCAGTGGAAAAGTTGGTTCAATTTTTTCAATCTTGATGGAACACGTCCTCAGAAGGTCGAGCCGTTGTTCCTCAGCAAGGTAATACTTGATCTCTCATCAACTTGATACGTCACCGCATATGTTCAGAATATAGCTTTTCAGTGGTATATTTAACTAAAATAATTTTACTATCACCGTCGAGATATTTTCAGTATCCTCGAGCTCACTTAGCGCTATATGGCCCCAGGTTAATACAGTTTTCCAGCTGCTTTTAGTAGCTGCGGCCCTTCTCCAACCAGAATTCGGGACAGCGGAGACCCAATCTTACATCACATACTTAAGGTAAACAATCCACGACCCTTCATAACATCTTGTAAACCATCCCCATAGCTGGATAAAATATAATTGGATGCAGTTGGTTGGTGGCCTCCACAACCGTTGCTTCAACCGCGGCTTATGGAGCACAACACATGAAGAAAAGAGCAATGCTTGCAAGGGGCCGGTGATCATACTAACGTTTACCCGAAATTCTCAGACCTAAAATGTCTCTCTGGCGGGAATCAGGTTTACAAAGACAGTTTAATATAAATACTGTCGACTTCTAAATGACAAAGCCACACATGAAGATGTTGTAGTTCTTCGTAACAGCATTGGCAGTATAGAGATGTCTGGTGACAAACCCAGGACATGGGCTTAATGTGGATTTTGTAGACAGGTTTCAATAGCTCTCAGTGTTCTTCCTGGACTTGTTCCTCATAGATTTGATGAATGAAATAAATTCAGGTCTGTTGTTATGTATGGCTGCCCGTGCATAAAATAGATGTAAGTGTTAAAAATTTATTTGTGGAGTTGGGGTTTTGAACCCGACGTGAATCGAACACGCAACCTTCTGATCTGGAGTCAGACGCGCTACCATTGCGCCACGGATCCACATGTTTATTAATTGATAAACATATTAATAATTTAAAATCAAATAAAGATTGCACAACATGACTGAAAAGCTGTTATCAATTGGGTGTGTAGAGAGCTTTCACTCAATAATTCACTTTGTTTCCTGGATATATATATCTATATATATAATAGAATAGAATCGCCCGAGTGTTCGTACGACGTTCCCGGGTGGTTCGGTCAGGTTCGGTCCGGTTCGGTTCTGTTTGATTCGGTTCGATTCGGTTTCAAATTATAAAAAATCGTTCGGTTTACAGTTTCATATTTTAAAAAAGGATGACTAATAATTTGGTTCGATTCTTAATTTTTTTCGAACCGAACCTTCAGGACGACGGGTGCCTTTACTCGTGTATATATATAAATGGTGACAAAAAGAATTGAGATTTGTCAAGTGTCTTCTTCTTATTCGTTCAAAAAAAATCTTTTTTTTTTGCAATTGTCTATACCACATTATTTTTTATTGTATACTTGATTATTGAGACTTTTAAAAAAAATTATATTTTTTTCTCAGAACTGAAACTTATAGGTGATAATTATCAATTAATCACTATGTTATCATCTTTGTGATTCTTTATTTTTCTTTGTTTTGAAAAATTAATTTTATTCCAAAAAACAAGGCAAAAGCCTACAAAAATATATATCAGCTACTCTAGAAACATGGAATTTGAATTCCATCAAAACAGCTCACACAAGAGCATGGGACAAAAGGGACTTAATTGGACTATGACCTTACATGGTTGGTTAACTCATACAATTACAACAAAGATAACACAGTTTCTGCTCAGTTTTCCTTTAGCATATTTTGAGTTCAATGCTGATTTCTAGATCTTAATAGCCTCATCTGCTCAGGAAAGATAGATTGATGCCCATCATTTTGCAACATTCTCTATTTTTTCTTGTATCTTTCATTTTTTTTCAATTCTAGCCATGACCCGGATCAACCCCATCTCATACTTCAGTTCCTTTTTTATTTTCTCTGTGGTTCTCTCTTCAGCTTTGAAGATTCTTCTGTTCCTTTCTTGCCAAATTTTGTACATGACTAGATTTATCATTGCTCTGTTTGTAATCTGGACTATAAATGAACCTATAAAAATACTATGTACATATCTTAGCGTATTATGTAGGGACCAATTAGTTTTTGCATCCCCATCATGTCGTATATAAACTCCAACAGCTGAAAGGATATAAAGCATTTAAAAAATAAACCGTTCATAGTCTCATTTTCTGTTCTACATAGGTTGCATGTCATATCAATTAAAATACCAAATTTGTGTAATCTATCCTTATTACTCAATTTGTCATGACAAATCATCCATAATGTAAAACGTGTTTAAGTGATTATAATTTGTTCCAGCATAGATAGTGATACTCAATATCAGGCACGTGAGGATTCTGAGTTATAACATTGTAAATTTCAATAGTTCTAAAAGAAGTACCTGATCCAGCTCAAAGCTGATCAGTCCTGGATGTTTTTGCGGTGTTAATAATTTTTATGGTTATTCGGGGCACATTACAGTGCACCTGGACTTCAAAAATGTCATTTGTTCGTCAGAAAATACGTATGTATCCACTTTAACTCATAATGACTCTTTTAGTACAATTATGTCCCAGATCTGAACAAAAATCATGATTGTGTTATTCTATACGATTTTTTTAATTTTTAATCCCTTTTTCTTTTTGGGTTCAATTATTTTATCTCATGTCATTGGTGCTTTTTTGTATCTAATTTTCCAGCCCACGGATAATTCCTACATTTCCCCTCTATTTCATTTGCTCTGCTTTAGGAAAAGCAACTATTCTGGCCAATTAACTATCCTGATTTCACAAAGATTATTCTACCAGCATACATTAACATTTTAACAGTCTATGATTGAATCCTACCTAAAATATTATCAATAACTTGTCGAAAGTCTTTAACAACTAGTCTTTTTGGTGACAAGGGAACTCCTACGTAAGTAATAGGGTGAGAACCCTCAACAAACCCATTCAAGGTGAACAGAAATTACTTTTAATTCTCATTAATCTCGTCCATGAAAATCAGAAATTTCCCCATATTTGCGGAGAGGTCAGAGCATGCTTCAAAGTGAGTCATTTCCTCTTTTATTTGTCAAGAGGGAATTGGTGTCACAGCTCTGGAAAAATGATCATATCATCTTCGTAACACTGGTAGGCGATCTGTAATTTTGTTCATATTGGATGACAATTAAAATCAGGACCCTTTTCCATTTATTTAACAGTCTACTCAAATATTTCATACAAGAGCAAATAGATAAGAGGATATGGAGTTTCCTTGTCTTAGACCTCTCCCACTAGGGAAGAAACCACACATTTCTTCATTGATTTTAATAGAGAAAATGAACTGTGGGCACCAAAACCCTTGTCCAGTTTAAATATCTCAGTGGGAACTGTAAATATGCAAGCCACTCTAAAAGAAAATCACATTCAAGTGACTCATATTTTTTTTTAAATCTATTTTGATAGCACGACTAGGAAACACATTTTTTTCGCTCATATAATCATACAATAAATTATGTCCCAACGATATATTATCAGAGATATTTCTATTTTCAAGGAATGCACTTCGCCAATTCATTCAACATACCCTTTAGCTTTAGTTACTACATTGCAGCAAATTTTGTACAATATACTACAGTACGATATAGGCTTGAATTCAATTGTCATTAACGTTCATGATTTTTTGAAAATCACGGCAGAATATGCCGCATTTATAGCCTTTGGCATAACTTGGTTAGCGAAAAAAATTTCACTGATGCCAAGACTTCAGAACCAATAATGTATCACTGTTTTTTAAAGAAATCAGTGGTGAATCCATCAGAGCCAGGAGAGGTCCCAAATTTCATATGAACCACAACATCATAAATCTCTTGGTTTGTGACTTCAGCAGCTAGAGATATGGTCTGATGGCAGGACAAGGTCTTGCCACCTGCATCACTGATTTTATTTCGAAGGCCACTACTGGACAACAGCTTACTAAAATGGATACCATTTTCTCTCCAATTTCTGCCTCATTTTTTATTAAATTCCCCTCAGTATTTTTCATTTGTCTAATTATTGCATTGTGTGCATTCTTTTTTACACATGCATGAAAATATGAGGAATTCATATCCCCTTTTTTACCCCATCTAATTTTTGCTTTTTTGACAATTGAACATTCTTTCATATTTCAACAGTGTTGTATATTTAGACCTCAAGTATTTTTCTTTTTCCCTCATTTGCAGACATGAGGATGTAGAGATATTTCATGTTGGTATTTTATTAACTCTTCCCTCATTTCGACTACCCTACCCCTCATGCCTCTTACAAAGGGGACGAAATGCTCTCTAATTTGTTTTAAATCATTTTCAGTATATGATGGATAGCCTCTAAGTTATATGCATTTTTAGTTTTTGGCCACCAATATTTCATTAGATCAGAGAATTCATTCATCTCTAGCCAAAGCTTGAATAGTTTCTTATGAAAGTTTGATGTGTGTGTTGCTTTTAGCAGCTCGATAATGGTCAGATAATTTAGGGGCATAAACTCCTTGTGGAGTAGTAAAGTGTATTTTATCCATAGATCATTAACTAAAAACATATCAAGTTTATAAAATATTAGATCATATTCATGCCTGTTTGACCATGTAAACCTATTTCCCTCAAATTTGTGATCGAAATATTTTGAATTATATAAAAAAATTGAGCTCTCTAGCTAGTGTCTTTATCCAAAACTACTTGTCCATTTAATTTCTCTTGTGGGCATGCCAAACAGTTGAAAGCACTCCCAATTAACCAAAGTTTATGCATGTGTTTCTATCACATTTCATTAAGGATGACCATAAGAGCCCTCATTCTCTCTCATAATGCCATCCATAGATGACAGACATAAGGAGAGAGACGTCAAACAACTGGACCTCCTCATGAATAAACTCAGCTTCAGATTGTAGTGAGAGTTTATACTCATTTTATTCATATCCCAGCATTACATATTTTATCAACTTTGTCTGCATTCGGTTTAATTCTCCAACAAGACATAATAGTCTAATCTATATATGCATAATTTTTTTTTTTTAATTTCTAGTCGCTTTGTTTTGTTATTCATACCCCTCACATCCTAAAATGCACAAATTATACTGAAGGAGATAAAACAAGGGTACCTTCCCGGTTAGATGGACATTCTAGTTGCTCTTTTCTTCCATTGCTCCCTTTTTTGGGATCCTTTTTGTTTGTCCAGCTCAATTTTTTATTCTCAGCGCTTGCTTTTTGGAAGCCTTATTTGACTTATATAACATGATCTCTTGTTAGCCTTTTAAGCTAGGCTTCCCCTCTGAGTAATGATGTATGAGATCTGTGATGGGGTTATAAGGGGAATAAGCTGCATGCATGTATTTACCGTGCTCTCTTTATCAGCAGTCTTTTCCAAAACTCATATATTCTCCGTAGGGCAATCAACTACATCCATGCCAGTCTCATCATCTAGCTAGCTGTGCTATTGGGATTTGGTTGTGTGTCAGTTGGCATTCATTTCTTTGTTTAATAATCCATGATGTGCTTCTGTTGATTTTTCCTTTAGGATCCACATTTTTTTCACAAGGATAAAATCATCCTTCTGCGCTTCTGATTTCTTGGGACCTTTGTTGTCTACATGTTCAAATGTTTGACAAGTCTCGCATCTTTGAGGGTACCATGCATACGTGATTGGCCGAGTGATCGAAGATTTGGCCTTATTCTGGGCTAAAAATATCAAAATGCATGGGATCTAGACCAGATGGTGTTGAATTTTTGGGTCGGTCATATTGGACTGTATCCCCGTTGTGACTCAAAAATTCAGGTTTGTAAGTAATGATTCAACAATCCAATATAAGCCATCTCTTTTCCCTCACTTGGGATATTTCGTATGTGATTACTTAACAGATAGTTTATCTTAGACTAAAATCTCCACAACAAAATCCCGGTGTATGTCTGATGTCGGGATCTATTGTCGCAGGAATTTGTGAAATCCCAGTCTCGCGTCAATCTTTCCCAAATCCCGACGTCAAGAGGTACCTTGCTTGCATATTGATTTTTCGGTCTGTCTGAGAGCACAAGTCCTGCGTTTGGCTATTTATTAACCGCAACAATCTGAGCCCAGATCGCCGCCATTCCTCCCTTCCGCATAAGCGGTCTGGCACAGATCCAGCATGTAGACTTAATCAGAATCTCACAAGATGAATCCGGTGACCGAGACAAGATAGAGGAGATGACTGTTGTTAGACGCTCAGACAATGAGTAGATGAAGAGGATTCATCCAGTGTAGAAATGCCAGTTTGCGAGCAAATATGGTTATGCTCAAAATAAGGGTGGTATTACGTAAATTTAGCTAATTTTACTCAAAATATAATAGAATAATTTTAATGAAACACGTGTTAATTTAGGATTGATTAATAAAATTTAAAACTACATCCTTTTAAGTGATTGTCAATTGTTAGGTAGCACTAGATCTGATAGTATTCCCCAATTAGATTTTGGAGGGAACGGGAGAGAGAGGATATCAAAAGAGTATTCCTCAGATTTTTTTTTTTTTTAAGGAGATATTCAAAAGAATTTGGGGGAAGTGAAATTCTCGCTATCATTGCCACTCGATTTGGTTGGATTTGGAGGGGTAGAGAGGGATTTGGGATAAAAAAAAAAGACAATTATACCCTTCTTTCCTTATTTTGATTTTATCTACAAGGTTATTTTAGTAACTTTAATGTTTTTTTACTCTTATCCTTCCAAATTCATTATAAATTCGGAAACACTTATTTTTCTTTCCATCTTGAAATCATTTTTTTCTTTTCCTTTTCTTTTTTTTTCTAAATTCTTTTTTTTTTTTCATTCCCTTCAAACTCAGGAACAAAGCCTATGTATTTTATACTTTAACAATATCAATTCTCTACAATTCTTTATTTATCTTGTGTTGGTGGATATATCCCGACTATATAAAATAAAATACATATATTAGCGGTGAAATTTCATTTGGATGGTTTCCATGAGTTTTAGGATTATGAGTTATAGAATTTTTTAGTGTTTTATAATTTTTGAATTCCAGAATTTCATGTTTTAATATTTTATAATTTTAAAAATTCCTCTAAAAGCATGTTTTTCACAACTCTGAAAATCTAAACCTTAAAAACCCTCAAAAACCAAAACTTTAAAACCAAAAGCACTACAAATTCTAAAATACTAAAGACATTAAAATTTGAAACTCTGAAACCTCTAAACATCATTCAAAATTGAATAATCTTAACCCCTCAAATATATTATAACTTATATAATATATCAGTTTTTCTCTTATTTTTATATAGTCATTTTTATCACCAAATTAATTAATCTGTATAGCGTTATTTTTTTTCTTTATACTTTAAAAATCGTATTTCTAATGATCATATTTTTAAAATATCTGCATTTGGAATTAAAATT
>NQLW01000060.1:3164332-3188242 GCA_002312845.1 Kalanchoe fedtschenkoi
GTTTGTAATCGATCGGTTTGGTTCGATTTTAAATTTTCAGTTACGGTTTCAAATTTTCGTTTCTAATAATTTGATTCGATTTTTAATTTTTTCTAACAGAACCGAACCAAACCCGTCGGAACGACGGGTACCAATACTTGTACTTGTCTAAGAATTCAGATTTTTTTTCTCATGAAATCAATAAGGAATTGAATCATTTATAATTGGTTTGGTCGTTTTTAATTAGGGAAGACAAACAAATCTTACCAAACCGAGATACGACAACCGACCGGAAATAATATTTTCGGTTCGGTTTCTTATTGCGGTTCGTTTAACTCAATAACTTATGGGGATAATCAACAATTTTTACAACGTAAGGGTCACGATCGTAGTTTCTTTAACTTCGAGTGTAGAAACATAATTTTCAAAAGCCGATCCTGCGGTTCGTGGTCTGTCTGGTTGGTTCTATTTTAGGGTTAAGATTTCCCGAGAATCAATCTCTTCGTCGCTCTCTCTCTCTTAGGGTTTCGCTCGGAGTCGATTTCCGCCTCTTCGTTCCGATTCGAGATTTTCATCAACGATGATGCAGCCCGGAACAGGCGTGGCTCCACCGCCGATGGCTCAGAACCAGCAGTACCAGCAACAGCAGCAGCAGCAGCAGCCGTGGATGATGGCGCCGCAGCAGCCGATGTGGAACCAGCAGCCGCAGATGCCTCCCCAGCAGTTCCAGCAGCAGCCGCAGGTGCCGCCTCAGCAGCAGCCACCGCAGCAGTACGCACAGCCGGCTAATCCTAACGAGATCCGCACGCTCTGGATCGGAGATCTTCAGTACTGGATGGATGAAAACTACGTCTACACTTGCTTCGCTCAAACCAATGAGGTAGATCTTCGTTGTGATTATTTCTGGCCTTCTGTATCACGGGACGTGGTAGATTGACAATTAGGGTTTGAAATGTTGGAACGCTATGTGTAGTGTGATGTATTGAGATTTTGGCATTCAGGGAACGAAAGAATTCAAAAATTTTGCGTGAGTATGCTAATTTTTGTCTTTCTTTCTTTTGGGTGTTGCAGGTTGCGACTGTGAAACTCATCAGGAACAAGCAGACCAACCAGTTGGAAGGTTATGGATTTGTTGAGTTTGTGAGCAGGGCGGCTGCAGAGAGGGTTCTACAGACTTTTAATGGTACCCTTATGCCGAGTGTAGAGCAGAATTTCAGGCTGAACTGGGCTTCATTCAGCGCTGGGGAGAGGCGCAGTGATGATACCCCTGAGTATACTATCTTTGTGGGTGATCTTGCTCCGGATGTTTCTGATTATGTTCTGCAAGAGACATTCAGACAGCTCTATCCTTCTGTGAAGGGTGCGAAGGTTGTGACTGATAAGCTGACTGGTAGAACAAAAGGCTACGGGTTTGTAAAGTTTGGAGACGAAAGTGAACAGCAGAGGGCTATGACGGAGATGAATGGGCAGTTGTGTTCTTCCAGACCAATGAGAATTGGTGCTGCGGCTAATAAAAACACACCTACTGGTCAGCAGTTCCCTAAAGGTAAGACTTTGACTGTTCCTTTATTGCACGAGGTTGACACTATATACGCAATTAGTATCTGTTATGCAGTGTGTCCGAAATTATTTTCTTATAGTGTTTGTTATGCTTCATTTTTTCTGGTCACTAGCTATTCTTTCACCTCTGAGGTGTTAGATGTCAGTTATCTAACAGATAATTCAGTTTATTTTCTGGTGTGCATGTCCTTGCTAATGTAGTTTGAATTCTTTGGTAGTGGTGACTGAGAGTCACGTATGGAGTAATTTACGCCGAGTACTTTCCTATCTAAATTTCAGCATAAGAATGATCAGCTTCTCTAAAATTCGGCTAGATTTATAAATTACAAATTGTCTCAAAACAGGATTTCAAGAGGCTCTAACATGTAGAGCCCGGAACTGACTTCAACAGAGTTGGTGTCTCGTTAGTGCGTAGGTCAGTTTACCTTGTGTTTTGTCCGTAAATTCCTTGCATTAAGCTTCCTCCAACTCAATTGTTGTTACTTAAATTTAAAATGTACACCCTTCGTTTGGCTTTGTTGTCAATATTCCAGTTTTCTTCAAGTCCGACCAACCCCATTCAATTCCTTATGAGTAATCCATCTCCCCTTCAGTAATTTTGCTTGTATGACTAGAGTGTGTATGGCTAATTCTAGAAATTGTTTTTTTCTTTGGGTTTCCTACTGATTGAAGTTGTTTGAGACTATGGGCATCTATAATCATAAGCATCAGATGAACTTTCGTACGAAGAAGGCCTCTGCCTTTGGAAGTGTCATTCATGACAATGCCCACTCTTCCTTGTGGATTTTAGAAACCATCTATGCCACTTTACATTCATTGTTTTCTTTACATTTATTTTCATTGCAGTTTCTTATCAAAGTAATCAAGGAAATCAGAGCGAGAATGATCCCAATAATACAACCGTGCGTATTTCTTTTTGTACTTTCTCGTTTGAGATATTTATCTTGACATAGTTATGACATCTTGGTTTTTGTTTCAGATATTTGTTGGAGGTCTGGACCCAAATGTTTCTGATGAAGCTTTAAAACAACATTTTGAACACTATGGGGAAATTGTGCATGTGAAAATACCTGTTGGGAAAAGATGTGGATTTGTTCAGTTTACTGACAGGTATGCAAAATCTGTTCTATTTTGTTGTCACACACAACTGCCGGTTGAAACAACTGATCATATCAGCTGATCTAATCTTGATGTGTTGATTTTTCGTTCTCCAGGAGCTGTGCAGAGCAGGCTCTGAACATGCTGAATGGAACTCAGCTCGGTAATCAAAGCATTAGACTTTCTTGGGGCCGTACCCCATCTAACAGACAGGTGAGCCAGAACACTAATCCACTACTTACCCAATCAGTCAATCACCCTATTTGCAATGGCTCAAATCGCTCGTCTGCCACAGAACCCCTCTGCTGGTGCTGCTCAGCCTCAAGCTGACCCTAACAGCTGGAATAGTGGGTATTATGGTTATGGAAATGGATATGAAGCTTATGGATATGCGCCTGCCGCGCCCCAGGATCCCAACATGTATTACACAGGGGGATACTCTGGGTATGGGAATTATCAGCAACCTCCTCAGCAGCAGGTTTTGTCCAAGACTGGAATCTTCTTGAATTTTTTAATGCACTTGTTATGTGGACAGGCTTAAGTTCTCATTCCTTATAAGAACATCTCTCTTATTTGTTTCTTACAAATTATATTTGTCTGTCAATTGCAGCAGTGATTCAATTTTGCACTAGACAACTGAGATGCTCCTGGCTGACATTGAAGGCATCTGATAGAGCAATTTCAATTCTGCCTGCCATCAAATATTTCATGTGTTTGCTGACTGCCTCCGCTATACAGTCACACACCCCTGAAGATTGTTGGACTTGTTTTTCCACACACTTTTATTAATATTCAGTGTGTTTGTTTTATGTTTGGATTTAAATTCAGATTGAATTATGTCAAGCTGTGGACAACTGGGTATGCGTTGAACCTAAATACAGTTTTTGTCGGATTGCTGTGCAGGACGCCAATGCTATTTATTTACTGTTTATCAATGTTTTCCAAATCTCTGCCAGTTTTAAAAAAATTTTAAAAAAAAACAAACATGCATCCAACAAACACAAACCTGACACCCAAGCTTGGCCACCACTGTCGGCGTCAAAATTACACGAAAGAGAGAACATGAGGCAAAATTGTCATCTATACTTCAAAAGGGAGCTCAAAACTATCACAGCTCGCTACATTAAACTACACTATTATTTTCTCAACAATTACTAGCGCCATCCGGAGTGAATGGATTTAGCTTCAGATGGACTGATAAGAGGCGCCTGCACCCAATCTTGGCTGCTCTATGATGTTTCAGTAAAATCTTTTCTGTCACCTTGGATAGTCATCAGGCTTCTTCAAATTTAAGCAACTATCAGCTGCCTGACCAAAAAGCTCTTGGATCTGTTTAAGCTCTTTCTCTGCTCAACAAAAAGTTACCACATAAATTGACCAAAAAGGCCAGGCTCACATACATTCAGCTGCAAAGAGCTTGAAAGCAGAACGTAACAATTGGACAATGGCAACTCGCACAGGGTTTTCTTCTCCATTAAAGCTTCACATTTCCAAAGCACAGGACAATGGTGGCATGATAAACTTATGTCTTCAGTTGTTTACTAGTCTATTCTGAGGTTCCAACACAAGCCAAGACAAAAGAAACCACAGGCAGTTTTAACTCTGAACTTATAAATATCGGAAAAAGCTATAGCGTTGACATTCACCTGCAGCTTCCAATTGCCACTGAAGCTCCTGACCGACTGCATCATTCTCAGCCTGCGCATCAAGCCAGAAACAAATCTAATCCGCCAGAACAAAATCCAAACATAGCAGCATTGAAATTGTCAAGCAAAACCTATGTTGCACAGAAATTCCTACACGATGCCATACCCCGTATCCGTTTCTAGAATGGAAATTCTACAAACTTGAAATAACTTCTCTTGTAACTTTAGCGGCTTAAAATTACTGATTGTCTGATTGTATATTTGAAAAACCTTTAGAATTTGCTTAGATATCTTTGATTGATGTCCGTACATAAGAACTATAATATTTTTATCTCATTTTTGCTCATAACTACTGGTTATTTGTGAATTTCTCAAGTAACAAATAAAAATAATAGAGTTTTAAGGAATTCAGTAACTTTTTTGTGCCGTAACCATTTCCTAATAATTTTAAAATTCACGTTTGTATCTGTCACCCATTTACGGATCAGTACCCGTTCCCCTACCCGAGTAAAACCGAGATCAGTAAAGCACAGACCTGCAACTCTGCAATCCTCTTCAGCTGGGCTTCTTCTCCTCCCTCATCCAATGGCAATGCTGCAACCAACACATCAAACTAAAAAAAGAACATCAAATTGAAATTCAATCCAGATCAGCCCTCAATTTCCAGATTCAAACCCTAATACAAAAAAAACCCTAAAATAATGAAATGTGAATGAAATTGAATTGAATCACTTGCCTGCTTGGCAGCCTTGACGAGCGCGGCGCTCCTTGCCTTGGCCTCCTCCTCTATGGCAGCCGCCGTGTCCTCCCCGCCATTCGCGGAAGCCGGAGGTGCCCCAGCAGCGCCGTCAGAGGGGGGAGCGGGAACAGCCGCGGCAGCAGCTGATGGAGGTGGCTCTGGGTAACTGGCAGATAGGCGAACCGGAGGCGCGTCCCGCTGCAGTGTTCCAAACGTGTTGAAGGCCATGGCTGCTATCGTGTTCGCTTGCTCCTGTAACTGCGATATTATGTCCATGCTCGAATCTCCAGGAAAGATCGAAAATTCACGAAATTCACTGAACGCCCAGATAAGGAGATGAAGGAAAGTGACGATCTTTGTCGATTTCGAGAGCTATGGAGATCACCGACAACTGCTCCGGTTCGAGTCTGATCCAGTAAACTCGGAGAGAAATCGAGAACATGAAATCGCTAGATGTTTTGTTTCATTACGTTTTTGGTCCCTGTAGTTTGACAATTGACATTACAACGGCTATTTTGTGTTAATGTTTACGAATTAGCCCTCTTTCTGTAAATAATCAGTCCCCTGGCCACAACTAGATGAGACCTATGCTAATACATTAGGGTTTTGTGAATTGAACAAAAGCCCGAAGTAGGGGAGAGCAAAACCGATTCATCGAACCGATCTAGCTTAACCGAATTAATTCGGTTTGGTTAATTCGGTGAATCGGTTAATTCGGTCAAAAACCGAATAAAATTTGGTTAATTCGGTTCGGTTAACGGAAGAGAAATTTTTTAATTCGGTTAACCGAATTAACCAAAAAATAAAATTATTAAATAAAAAATAGTTGTTTTACTTATAAATATATTGATTTTATAACATATTTATTATTTGTTCGGTTAATTCGGTTAATTTCGGTTAATTTGATATTTAACCGATAACCGAATTAACCGAATTATCGGTTAACCATATAATTCGGTTCGGTTATCGGTCGAAACTTTTAAAATTCGGTTAATTCGGTTCGGTTAACCGAACAGCAATTCAGTTCGGTTAACCGACCGATGCTCTCCCCTAGCCCGAACAGAAAGAGTTAAAATTTAAAATGACACATACATTATTTATTTTAAAATAATTTTATTTTTCAAAGCATCGACTTGTAACCTGAACCTGAAGCTAAAAGTTTGGTATACAAATTTCTCTTCTTTACAACCAAAAAATACTTGCCAAGAACAATGCCGGAACCCTGCTCTGTCCATTGTTTCACTGTCTACGACGAGTCGACTACCTAAGGGAAGAATTCATGTATCAATCAGTCGATCATAGAAAAAATTTTCAAAGTCCTTTTTACCACTGTTTACTCTTTAGATGCTACGAGGGAGAGTTGTGCAGGAGATGTGGGGTTTTCTGTGTGAGAAGCTCTGTTGTTTCCAAGAGCATCAGCTGGAGGACTGGATACCTTGGGTGGGACTGTTCCTGATAGCTTCAGCTCCGATGAGACAGTTTCTTGCGTGGGGCGATCCAAGAGAGAGTCATTGGTCTTGGCAGTAGCTTGGGGGCCTGCTCCCATGAAATTAATACTTTCAGTTGTTGGTCTATCAGAAGGATCTGATGAATCATCTTGGTCGAGGTTCAACTTTGCGCGATCAGAGACTGGGTGTTGTGAAGCTAAACGTGTCTCCGTCCATGTGTCTGTTAAGTTAATGAAAAAAGGTGCTCCGGATGACTCGCCAATTTTCTTCTTATCGTCAGTCATTGAGGGTAGATTTACGCTGGCAGAAAGAGATGGTTCGGATGAACTACTCGTAGGGCATTTGGCTTTTTCAAACCCAAGCTTAAGATCAGAATGGACAGGATCCTCTGAGTGAAACAGCATCATTGATGGCTCTATGGTTTTCGGACAGTCATACTCGGAGTCCACAACTTGTGTATTGTTCAAAGAAAACACCACTTCTGATGGGCCATCGGTGGATAGCAAGAATCCTGAACCACTAGGATTAACAACATGACAGGAATCCTCATTTGGGGTCTCTTTATCAAACTGAACAGACTCATTCAGCTTCAGACATGGATCTACCACAGCTACTTCTTGATTATGAGATAATTTATTGTTAATAATTGAACTCTCTGGATAAACATTTTGCAGTTCGGACATCGAATCCAACCTGTAGTCAGATGGCTCTGAAGCAGAAGATGGTACATTCATGCAAGCTGAGGCTTCAAATTCTTTCATTATCTCATCCTGATCAACAATTCTATAATCATGCAGCTGCTCGACCGGAGTGTAAAAATTATCCACCCCAAACTCAAAACCTTGATGTGATAGTTCAGGCCCCTTTAATTCGTTGGATGTGTCGTTCACCGGAGCATATGCTGGTGATGATACCAAAGAAGCGGATTTGCTATCAACCTTAACTGAAAAACTTTTTCGAAGCTGATCATCAAGAGCCCGGTCTACTGAGTTATGAGTCTCATTTTCAAGCGGCAAAGCAAGTTGATTGTTGTTCTGCTGCTGAGGTGTTGAACAGTCATGCAGGATAGGTGGGCTGAGGTTAGCTATGTCATACTCTTTCCTTTCATACATCTTTGCCTGTGGAGCCAAATCGTTTTCCGGAGTAACAGGAACAAATTTTCCAGGATAAAATACGAGACCTGTTAGAGTAGTGTCACTATTTTGTGGTTTCATTGTGACAAAGAAGCCAGCGTCAAATGAGCCACTAAGCACACCAGATACGACCTGCCCCAAAAGCCCATCATCCACCACCGCATTTGGCTCTTCTTCCCTACATTCATTCACTCCACAACTACCCCATTCTTGCATTACAACTGTATAATTTCCCTGGTTGGTACTGTCATCCTGGCGTGGGCGTCCTCGCTTCCTCTTCAAGGTTTGTTCCCCTGAAGCCGAAGTTATCACAATGCTCTGATCGTTCATCTTGACACAGTCTTAACTGCAAAACACACCATAAAAAAATAATCAATCATTTCAATTTTAGTTAAAGATAGAAGCAAAAGTCGTAATACAAAATACCACAAAAGAAAAACAAGAATAAAAACTAAGCAACCCCAAAATTCAGAAAACCACCGAATCCGTGTAAATCAAATCAGATATTCGACATCAATGGAATACTCTACTTAACCAAAATAGATTTTTTATCAAATATATCCTTTTCGCTTGTGCTCATGATTTTTACATTTAGCAACTGCGAAAAATCACACGTGTGCATGGAGCTTATAGCAGTTAGGTTCCGCGCGATTGCAGTTCAGATATGCGAAAATGCCGATGATTGTCAAACTTTGCAAATGCGAAAATCTCAACCATTCTCACAAATCTGAAGTATGAAAAAAAAAAGTATAAACAAAACGAAAAGGATAGATTTGACAAAAAATCACCAAAATACCAAATGTAGCAGAAAATTAAATCCCAGGCTTTTCTAGATTAAGAACCTCACCATCTCCTTAAAACCAAGGCACAGCTTGAAATTCAACTTCTTCTCAATCCAGTAAATATAAAGAACCACACATCCAAAAATCCATAGAGAAAATGCAAAGCACGATCTTCATTCATCTATCAACAGATAAGGACAATTCAATCATCATATATACCCTGCCTAATTCGTTAATTCAAAAACCTAATCCATCATCATAAAACGTGCCGAATTGCGTCCTCGATTTCAAACCCTAGATACACCTACCGCCACAATCCAACCCTAATAAACCATGCACCAACAGAACTACCCTCATAATCACGGAAAAAAAAGAAGGAAACAATTAGAGTAAGGAAATCGTCGATTCACAGAGCTTGCGTCGACACTCGAACGATTCAATGCATTCACCTAAATGTGGATCCACGCAACTGAATCTGTCCCCGATGATCAGGTCAGGAAACCGATGAATAAATCAGACGTCGATTCCGCCGCCGCCGCAGCTGCTCCTTCCTCGATTTCTTCGTAGCTGATTTCGTCGCCACTGCGATGAATGTCAGATTCTGCAATTTGAAATATTAAATAATTAGCTTAGTTAACCGATGATTGTAATTAGAGATAACCTCCCCGTAACCGAAATCATTGGAGACAATTTAGATTGACCGCGTTTGGATGCTGCTCCGCTGCTTAAATGGGCTGATTAATCGGCGGCCCAATAATATCAAGCCCGATGAAAAGTTTAATTTGATGAGGCCCATTTTAACTGTAGTTATTGTAGTTAATTCATTTAAGGGGAAAAACTCAAAAGGGGTCTTGAACTATCACCGCTTACCCAATTGCGGTCAGAACTATCACGATTTCCAAAAAGGGTGCGATGAAAAAAAAATGGACTGACCGCAATTGGGTAAGTGGTGATAGTTCAGGGCCCCTTTTGGGTTTTATCCCTTCATTTAATTGTAGGGTTTTAACTAGAATTTCAATAATGATAAGTGTATATTGAATATTTATCATCTATTAATGATTAAGGCTCAAGCCCAAACTACAAAAGAAGGATACAAGAAATAAGTGTGAGCTCTTTGAGAAGAATGTGAGTTTCATATAAAATTCATTCTGCAAAATTTCCCTCTATTTTACTCATTTTTTTTCTAAATAATATGATATGAAGTGTGAGCTGTTTGAGAAGAATGTGAGTTTCATACAAAATTCATTCTGCAAACTTTCTCTCTGTTTCACTCTTTTTTTTTTAAATAATATGATATGAAAAAGTTTGGTGATCCAGAAGCTGATGAAGAAATGTGTGAGCATCTCCAAAAAAGGTAACAAGATCATTGATCAAGAATCAAATAAGTACGCTCTTTCATTTAAGATACAATGACGGATATTGGTGTTTTCTGTTGGAAGGATGAAGAAGCTAAATGAGTAAAATTATGGAGGTCTGTCGAATATACATTAGGTCATAAAAGTATTATTTTTAGTGGTTGATAATGCATCTGCAAATGATTGGATGGTTAAAGATTTGAAGTTATGGTTGTGTCAAAAGTCACTACTACCTTTGGAGGGTGTTTTTTTTCATGTCAGATGCAGTGCACATATTCTAAATTTGATTGTTTCTGATGGTTTGGAAATGATATAAGAGACCATTAGTAAGATAAGACGAAGAGTAAAATATCTCACACATTCTAACTATGGCAAACAAAAGTATGAGAATGCAAAGAAGCACTACAAATTAGAGAACAAGAAGAAAGTTCCTAGTGATGTTTTTACGCGATGGAACTCAACATATTTCATGCTTGAGGCGGCTTTGGAAATAAAAGATGCATTTTTTTCAGTTAAGTGAGATTGACAGCAACTATGAGCATAACCCGACAAACCATGAAAATGGGAACATACAAAGCTTCTTTGTGAGTGTCTGAAGACAATTTATAATGCGACGTTACAATTTTCAGGCTCTATTTTCCCGACTTCAAACATATTCTTTCCTATCATATGTGATATAAACTTGAAATTGAAAGATTGGGAGTATGAGAGTGATGAGCGTCTTGGCATATTTGCATTGCGTATGAGGTTGAAGTTTGACAAATATTGGGAATGATGTTTTTTTATGCTAGCTGTTGCTGTGATGTTTGATCCGAGATTTAAGTTAGCATTGGTTGAGTATTATTCTGAAAAGTTAGATGAGGATTTATCTCATAATCTTGTTCAGAAGGTTGAGAACACTTTTTTGACTTTTTATAACTTGTACGTCGGGATTACTTCATCTGAATCGTCATTAGTTGTTGCTAATGTCAGTAATGACCATATTGGTGGAAGCATTGTATGCAGTTTAGGTGAGAGTTTGCTTGGTTTCAGTTCATGGTACAAAGATACAAAATTGGGACGCATAAGACAAATGAAGATAGAGATGCAGATTTGTCTAGAGGAGCCATTATTGACACTGGATTCTAATGCCAAATTTGAGATTTTAGATTGGTGGAAACTTAACGCATCTAGATTTCCCATCCTGGCAAAATATGCTCGTGATATTTTAGCGGTTCTTGTGACTACTGTAGCTTCAGAAGCAACATTTAGTATAGGAGGGAGGGTAGTTGATGATCATCGAGCTTTCTTACTTACTGAAATTGTAGGGCTTTAATAACTACATAGGATTGGAAGGATGAAGTACGCTCAATGAAGTATAGGGGCTTCATTGATCAAGAATCAAATAAAGTACACTCTTTCCTTTAAGATACAATGACGGATATTGGTGTTTTCTATTGGAAGGATGAAGAAGCTAGATGAGTAAAATTATGGAGGTTTGGCGAATATACATTAGGTCATATCTAAAGAGTCAAAATTTATGAAATCTATATGATACTGAAACAAAACCATCTTCTAACGACAAGACCGGAGAATTAAAGAGGTGGGAGATGAATGTTAATAAAGTCTTATGTGTGATTCAAACCAGCATTGATAAAGTATGTTCGCTCGTATTGAGGATGTAGAGACTCAAAAAATGTATGAGACATACTTGTCACACTCTTCTCAAGGTAGAATGTCGCACACCTTCTAGTTTTTTTAAAAATGAGCTTATGAACGTCTTGCAAGTAACAATGTCCGTTAGTGACTTCTGTCAAGACCATGTGTTGCAAGAAAAAGTAGTTAGACCTAGGGGTGTAACACTTTGACTTGGTGGAGAGGTTCAGGGCGTGACTGGTAATACGAGACTTTCCTCAAAAATTTGGCATAGATAATGCCAAGCCTTTTAATTCAATGGTCAAGTTTATTACAGTCAAAGTCCTACTAGCACTTACAGCTAACAAGTTGTGGAAAACTTTGGTAGATGGACATGAGGAATGTTGTAATATCTGAATTTCCAACCAACCTCTATGATTAAAGAGGTTTGGTGGGTCGTAACCTTTAATTATTCATAGACAAAAGAACCCACTAACCCCTTATTTCCGCACCAAAGTAGGGGCGCACCGAGATGGTAGTATACGAGTAGAAGAAGAAGAAAAAAAAAGAAGAAAGAAAGAAAATCCTGTTAATTTCATCCCAGCCGCCTCCCCCTCTCAATCCCAAACCAAATCGAAGACCTTCTCCCTCGCATCAGCATGATCGACATTCCGATCTCTCTTGTTCAGGATGGATCTATAGGGTCAGAGGATGATGGATCTAGAGGATCAGTGGGTGCTGGTTCTCCGGGTCATAAGTATGAGTAGCCACTCGAGGAGCAGCAGCCATTAATCAATTTGGAGGTGCGCACGTCTTTACTTACTAACTTTAGCGTAGCTGTAAACTGAGTTTTGGTTGATGAATTGGAGTGTTTCTTGATTCTAAATTAATCTACATAAAAAGATCTTTCCAACCATATAATTTCGAGTTCTAGTTCAACCGGAGTAATGAGATAACTGGTTTGAAAGATAGGAGTATGAAGCTGCCTGCTGGGTTGGGCAATTTTCCCTACTAACTTCGGACCTCAATATCTTCCTGTTGTGGTAATGAAATTTAGTAGTTCTTTCTTTAAACATGTTCTATGTGAAACGTAGTTTCTATGTATATGTGACATGTTTCCTAATTCCACCAGATTAGGGAGAAATAACGTTCCGAAGTAAGGAGTACAAACCTGTCTGTTAGACGTAGACAGTTCAACCATCCAAATTCAAGAGTCTGAATCTTAAGCTTACGATATCCAAATTAAGCAATTCTTGTGTCTAAATTATTTAGCTCGAAACAAGCTTTCTAGCGGTATAAAAATTGTAAGCTAATGGTGTCTGGTTATGAAGTTATTAGCGGCTAAAGTTGGACTGTTAAATCTGTGTTTAAAGAGTTAACGATGAGAAGAAATCTTTAGTTAAAGATGTAAAAGCAGCAAGTAAACTATAAAATTAGGTTTAGTTGGTAAGGTTGATGCTTGTTTTATTTCGAATCCAGTGACTTTGAGGTAAAAACAAGATTAAGTTGGTTATGGTGGTTCTATAAATTTTATGGTAGTAGTGTATTACTTTAATTATGGTCTATGACAAGTATTTCATGGCCTGTGCGCATAGAGGGAACAGTGGTTTGACAAATTAATCTCTTGGCTACTATGTATGATAACAAGAACTATTGGTGCCTTTCAACATCTATGGATTAGTCAGATATAAATTAAAAGTATTGATGTTGTGTCTAGATGGTATTTGGAAAAGGATTAGCTACGTGGCTAGCTTGACATGAAGAGGTGGACTATTGAGTGTGTTAAGTCATCTAAGTCAGATGATTACCCTCGATTGTAACGGTGAGTAAATAATTCCTACGTATTTCTTTTCGTACAAAATTAAATATGTGACTATTAAATAAGAATAATGAGTATAATATGTGAACAATATATATACTCCTGTGGAAAAGAAAAATTGTTATCTTGAGCATTCATTCATATGCATACACACTGCATCATATCTGCGACGTTCTGTTTCCGCGATAATATCGCGTTCTGTTATATGATTGATCCGGATCGGCAGTGACGACTGCCTAGCCAAAAAGGGCTTCCGTCGCAGTTCATGTCTGTCACGCATTCACGTTTGCATTTGGCCAAAAAGGGCTTAGCCAAAAAGGGCTTATGATATATGCCATTTAATGTGATATGAAAGAAATATATGTGCCAACGGAATGATAAATAAACCCCCACGTACACAACAAATGTACGAACGGTGTGCGAGCCGCACGTGACGAATAAGATATTAAATGAAAAATAAAAGAAATTCCCCATTCGGCTCGCCAAATACGTAGCGAGTTATTTACTCATAGAGTGAGTCTTTTGACTCACCACCAATATTTAAATTCTCTTTTCAGATCATTAGTCGTTCACTAGCGACGGTGTTTGAGTTGCAACGAGCTAGCCCTTCGGTACGGTTCCATCCAGTCTTCACTCAATTTTTCGTCAGTCAGCAGTTATTTAATTTGTGTTACTTTGTCATCTCTTAGTAGTTGCTCTGATGTACTTGGGCAAGATTTTGGGTTGATTGTAGAATAACTTTAAATTTTAAATGTTCATTTATTAGTACGTTGAATATTTGACTTTTCTTCGTCGAGGCTTGTTTGACTAAAAGTCAAAAACACAGGTCAAACGCCATCGCGACCCACATTTTTTTTCGGGTCGTTACATGTCTTCCTACATGCAGAGCCTGACCAAGAAATCTATATATATAGATGAAGCCATCTTAATTCAAGGATCAAATCATCCAAACTATGCATGCAAGTTAAAGAAAGTCTTGTACAGTTTAAATAAGCACCAATGTCATGTTACGAAAAGATAAGTGAGTTTCTGGTGAGTAGTGGCTATAATCTTACATCTTCAAACTCAAGCTTGTTCGTCAAGATACGAGGATAGAAATCAGTGATGCTGTTGGTGTACGTGGATGACATTATAATCACCGGAGATGATGAAACTAAAATTTATTATATTAAAAAGAATTTATTAGTAAGATTTTAACTGAAGAATTTTGGAGAACTTAATCACTGTCTTGAACTTAAAATAGGGCGGACAAGTGAAGGAATACTTATGTGGCAGAAGAAGTATGTAAAAGATCTGCTTAAGAAGTTTGAAGTGTTGGAGCGCAAACCACTTAATACTCTATTGGAAGTTAATGTTAAATACCGCTCAACAGAAGGAAAGTATCTCGATCTATTGCCAGCTTGTAAATAGTCTAATCTATCCAGCCTTGACTAGATCCGATCTCGTATTCACAGTCGGTGTGTTGAATCATGCAGAATCCTAAAAAACCACACTTGAAAATAGTACGGAGAATTTTCCGATTCATTAAGGGCACTTTGGACTATTAACCCTTATATAAGAAGGAATTAAAGAGTAAGATCACTAGATACATCGATGCTAACTATATAATAGATCATGACACGTGAAGATCGACATTTGGCTACGTCGTAATTCTCAGCTTATAGCTATACCATGGTATAATGAAAAGATACCTATGATGTCACTGTCAACTTCAAATTCAAAGTATCAGGCCGCATTCGGAGGCCACATTCCGGTGGCACAAGAGAAGCATGTGGATGATCCGACTTATGGAAAATTTAAATCAGTCAGCAGATTATCTTCTGAAGATGCTTGTGATAATTTATAACGAGTCAGCAATCTACTGTTCTATGCTCATACGAAGCATGTGAAAGTTCATTATTAGGGCATCCCCATTGAATAAACCTGAAAAATATATTTGTGTCACGCCACGTAGGATTTGTGTCATGTCACATCACCATCTTCATAAATCTACTTTTCATAAATATTTCACTCATATTGAATAAATCTTTCATGCAACTCTGCACATGGACTCACGTGTCATACTACTTTTTTTATACATTTTCACATCAAACTATTTACCAATATTGTAAATTTTTCATTATGTTATTATTATCTATTTTTATTACTTTAATTATTTATTTAGAGAAGAAAAATAAAAAACATAATTAATATTTTTTCATTAAATAACAATATAACGTAAACTATCATGGTTATAAAATATTTAAATATCTATATACGGCGTTAATAATCTTAAAACGTTGTATAAGCCCCATCCAATTTATTTGAAAACCCTAAATACATATACGATGTTTATAAGTTTAAAACGTTGTATATGTTTCGTAGAGCGCTCTATACAGATGAAGCAGTATCATGTCAGAAGAGGATAAACCGTCTTCCACATTAAAGCTTCATGCCAGGTAAAATTCATCATCTGACATAAACCTCTTCCATGAAGCTTCAATGAAAATGTCCTTACTTCATTAGAAAGAAAATTCTACAACGAGAAATGAAAATGCAATTGATCTAAAGTATAATAAATTAGTATTTTTTTCTTAATTTAATATAAAATAGATGATGATACATACCCTCCTCATATTTCTTTCCCTAAGAAGAAATATACAAGTATGGTTGTTGCTTTGGCATTGACTCATTTCTATTATAAGCATCAACACTTGCTAAACAAATGTCCAAATTGACTCCAATAATTCGATTTTTTTTTTGTAACGAACAGAACGAAAGACGTTGCGGCTGTAACGACTATGAGCACGCTCGATCGACTCAGGCAGGCAGCAACTAGGGATGGTAGTATAGACCAAGATGTGATTGATTATACAAATCCCATGAATGCACCTCTTGGCCCCAATCAAGACTATTTTAAGGCAGAAATTGACTTGAAAATTGGGACTTGCAGCTCTTGCCTATGGCGTTGGGAATGGAAGGCGGATTGTGGCGTAGAGGACGTTTGGCTCTAGGTGGAAGCTTGCTCTTGGCTGCCACCAATGAGCAAAACATGGACAAATGGTTTCAGGTATACTCCCTCCGTCCTCTAATACATGTCGTTTACGGTTAATTTGAGTAGATTAAGGTGAAGTTAATGCTAGCGGTTGAACAAATTTAATAGGTAGGTGGTTAACAATTTTTTGAAAAAGTTCGTGCAAAAAGTAAAATTGGTAGATGATTATTGGTGATGAATGTATTCTTTATTGATTATGATAATGAAGTGATTAATGTTTGACATTTTAAGGTGGTTGTTGATATTAAATACGCATTGAAAATTGGTAAGTGACAAGTAAAAGTGGACAAAAAAATTCGGTTAAGTGACATGTAAAAGAGGACAGAGGAGTATGTTTCATGTGGAAATGGTTCAATCCAATTAGAATATTAGATTAAGGTTTTGATTCGAAAATAAAAGTGATCAAAATGATGATATGAATTACTTAATTTATCATGAAAGTACGAAATTCGGTTGAATAAAATTAATAATATAAACTTAATGATTTGTCGATTTGCAAATAATTAAGGCACGAATTCATAATATGCAACACCATGAGAATGATTAATTGAAAGTTTCATCGATTGGCCTCATTTCAGATTCATAAAATTTATAAAATTGATAGTAGATAATACAAAATTTCATTCCTACTTTTTCACATAAAAATATTTTATATTTAATTCTTTTTTCCATGAATTAATATATGGAGAAAGTACAAAAAGGGGGTGTGTACTATCAGTACTTGCAAATTAAGGACATTACTATCCTTAATTTGCAATTGTGAACTATTTCTGTTTTTGGCCTCTCATATGTAATAACAATATTTTCAATTACATCCAATATAGTTTTATTCAAACATGCCCCTACCTTAATAACATTTTATTCATAAAATTTACATAATTAACATTCAGAGATATAGCATTTAGGGATACCTCTGAATTGGATGTAATTGAATATATTGTTATTACTCGAAAACAGAAATATCTCAGAATTGTAAATTACGGATAGTAATGTCCTATATTTGCAATTTGTGATTGTACACACCCTTTTTTCGTACTTTTCTCTTAATATAATATAAACTACAACTTAATCTAACGTGATCATTTTCTCTTGAGATTTTTTCCTCGTTATTTCAATTATTTTTGCTTGATGTTATTTCAATATTACCAGAAATTTTAGTTTTATTTCCATTTGACTTTTTTTGAAAAAGTACGCTTCACAATCGTGTTTTTCAAAAAAAAAATCACAATTATGAACCGCGGTTTTGTTTATCAAAATCACAATTGTGAACCGCAAATTTTAAGAAGCAAACCGCGGTTTTGTCATTGTGTCATAATTACGGTTTTCTATATGAAAATGACGATTTTAAAGCTACATTTTTTTTATAAATAAGACATAATATAAGTAAAATAAAAAATAAGGTGAAAGTGAAACAAAAATATATATATATATTTGAAAACAAATCCATTATTTCGTCAAAACAAACGCAATAATCGATTTTCTTGTGTGAGCGCCGGTGGTCTAAAAAAGCATGTAATATTTAATATTCGGGAGACAAAGGCTTCTGTGTCTCCTCCACGTTTTGACTTTAGGGCACACCTCCTGACTGCCCCTAAACATTAAAGATTTGACTCATACCCAAAACTTCATTTATTTATTTATTTATTTATTTATTTATTTATTAAATAGATATCATTATTAACATTAATATATCGAAACAATTGCAACACAAGATGATGCTGTCACTGCCAGCCCTCAACTTGTGACGATCTGCACTTCGGATTCCACCCCATGATTATAAAACGACATTATTGTTTGTGCACCATCACTGACAGCAAGTCAATGTATTACTAAGAAGTAGGAACATCTAATGACCCATTTAATTATTAATTAATAATTCAACCCCTAAACACATAATATAATCATCTTTTGGTCTCCGAGGTGTATAAGGAGGTGGTATCGCAGATGAGCCTTGGGAACCTCTTAAAGATATTCTAGCTTAATTTTGTAACACTTGCCTCCATGGATTTGTGGCATTGTCAGTCTCATCCTGTCCCCAACTCACATGGTTTATTATTCTTAATCTTAATCCTCCACAAACCCAATTCTATGTTTTCCCAAGCAGCAATAATTTGAATATGAGTGTTTGCCGGTCTGATCGGACCGGAAGGAATCGCAATTGGAAACTGAGATTTGAAATGTAATGGATCGGAGATCAGGCCGGACAGAATCTTAATCGATGAAAAATGTGATTTTTTTAAACTGAGTTGGATCGGTTTGAACTGAATTCAACAAAAACGGATAGAAAATTGTCAAATGAACACTTTCAGGTTCATATCAAAATTGGATCATATATCATAGGAATTTGCTTGCCCGAATGAAAAAATTTAAAGTTTGCAGCAATTTTTTAGTTCTAAGCGAATTGAAGACGGAATAATTCATATTTTTAGCCAAATATAGGAAATGAATCAATCGAATTGACCCAATTAGATCTTTTAGTATCAGGCTCTACATTATTTTCCATGATGAACCTAATTTTATACCCTTTCTATCATTTATAATTACTATGAATAATTAATCTCTACACATACTTTAACAAGTCAAGTATTAATCAAATCAGTTTACTAATTTATTAATGAAAAATCACTTTACACTAGCATTAATGCACTTCATTTTAAATTTTGCACTAAATTTAAAAAATTATATTAAATATTCATCCAATAATATTTCTATTAAAGTTAGGCTCTCACAATTGCAAGGGAGTATTCCTACCAGCAATTCAAAATATTTTTTTATTTATATGTTGATTATGGTACATAAGTAATTGTTATATATAATTAGATTGACGATCAAATCCTTTTAAATTATTATTTTAATTGAGAACTAGAAACTGAATGATTTTCTTAATAAAAAATTAATTTCTTAACAAAACTTTTCATCTCTCTTTCAAACATGGAGCATGACATGATCCTCAATCAATGCCCAATTTTTTAATCTTGAATTTTATTTACAATTTCTCAACACCTATAAATACACAAAGCTCCATCTCCAACCTCACCACCCAAAAACAAGACACACCCAACTCCCCAAGCCACAAACATGGCTGCGGCTCTCTTCACCAAGAACCCAGCCGGGCCATACGCATACACCAAAATGGACGCCGAGGACCCGGAGGAGCTCGTCCACCGACGCGCCCAGTTCCTGATCTACAAAGCGATGCAGCAAATCGAGAATCGCCGCAGGCCGTCCCAAATCAGAGTCAGAATATCGAAGCTGAAGATCAAGATTGGCAGGAGGCTGACGAAGCTGAGGAGGAGCTTGATGATCAGCGTCGGGGCGGCCAGAGCCTGCGCTGCTCGGCAGCTGAAGCGTCTGGTTTGCTCCAAGGACAGCAGCCTCGGCCTGCCCCGGGGCCTCGGGATCGTTTGATGTTTTATAGTTCTGTTTTTTTTTTCTCTTGCTCTGGGAAAATAAACAGAGCTGAGTGTCGCATATAATATGTGCTCTGTTTTCAGAGGCTTTTGAAATCTGAATTCTGAGAATTTGGTCTGTGAATTTTTACATTTGCATTTTTTTTTAAATTGAATTAAATTAATATAACAAAACATATAATTAGAATTGAAAATTGAAGCTCAAGTGCACTCACTAGGATGGAACAATCAAAAAGAGAAAGTCTCCCAAAATGTCTTGTCGCATTTCATGTTGCGACTTTTGCGTCTTTCACTTTCTGGTCAGGACAAATTAGCTTAATCAATTTATGCTTAACTCATAATCTAAATTAATAAAAAAATGTTTAATATAGAAAGAAAAGTATTATACGTATCGAATTCGTTATATCAAGAATCGCCAAAAATATCAAATCAGAAAAATTTTAGCGCTTGTTATTAAATTTTAACAACAGAGATTAAAAATAATTACACAATATATAAAAAATCATATCCATTCCAATTAAATATTTGCAACGGTGTACATTGATCCAAAATAGAATGAAATTGAATTGAACCCGAGTCCGAATCTCCTAAATTTAAGCTTATAAAGATCAGACTGAATTTCAACAAATTGCACCAAATTTAAGCTTATAGTGTCGATTTAATGCACTCTTCTTATATGTGTTCGTCTAGATCCATTAGGTTACGTTTGGTAGCAATCCGGATATCAATAGTAATGAGATAAATAATCTCATCTATTTAGGTGAGATAAATAATTCTGAATTTTAAAATTAAAATCTACCCATTGGATAATTAATACTTATCCCGATTTGAACCAAACACGATAGAGTGTTATTAATTATCCAATCCCAATACTAATCTCGCCTACCAAACGTGGACTTAATAGCTTGGTGGGACTAAAACGCTCCGTCTAGATGGTTAATTATTCAAAACTTAATTTTTTAAAAATAATAATTTGTAAATATATATTTATAATTAATAATTAACTTTATAATTAATATATATAACACAATGATTAATCACTAGACGTTCTGTTTTCTGTTTAGCAACACCTAACATTATTTTAAAACACTAATTTAATATATGTTATTTTAAATCAAAAGTAAACAAAGTGGAAAAAATATTTCAAGTTAAGTATTCATAAGTGACGGTATGAGACGAATTTCATTTATTGGATTGAATCTACTTATTGTTGTTGAATACTTGAACATCAATAATGACTCCAGTCCAACCCATCTCATTCTCACACAGCCGTACGAAATAATTTGAATGACTCTCACAAAGCTCCAAGGTTGCTTTGGGGTCTGCGTGGAAATGTGGTCGTACTACGGCCGCTGGACCTTTGGATCCAATCCAACCAACACTCAATCAGTCTCAAAAACGAAGACTTAGATTTCAAGGCTGGCCCCAGATGTGTCCCCCGCGTTCGTCCAATCATGCCCGCAGTGCAACAGTTGGCACCGAGTGTAGTAATGAACACCAGGCCATGGCCATTATGCATCACCAATCCAAAGTCCAAACTATCTGTGCCTCTTAATCTCTCTGGCGACATTCAATGCTTCATGTGCCAGTTAGGGTTGGTGTTCACCGCCACCTTCATCCGGCTTCATAAAGTAACACACTCTTCGAAATATCTCACATCTAATAGTTAGTTGGAAAGTGGTTATGTTAAATTGTCGTATGTTCGGATCACCGTTCATATTAGACAAGATGGAAAATGAATTATACTGAATTATTAAATCTTAATTTACAAATTTAAATGTTTTGAATCACAATAAAAATACATTCTAATTGAACCAGTTCAAATTCAATGCGATAAAATTTTACGAATTGTCACACTTTTTACAAGAAACATTAACGTGTTCCTTACACTAATCTTATGAAATTTAGGCTCGTCCTAGACTTGAACGTTGTCGTTTTCCGTACACTATTGGTCAAGCCGGATGAGGAAACTAAGCGAATTCTTGTTGTTATTCACCCGGCGTTGATAGGGAAGGGTTATGATTCGTCAAAGCAACTTTTCTGGCACCTAGGTTTGATCGGAATTTTGATTTTTATCAAACTCACTTTTTCATTTTTTTTTCTAATTTCGTTTTGTTTGGTTTTTATTTTGTTTATAAAAGTAAATCTTAATTTTAGGGTTCTTCATCGGTTCGGATTAAAATCGAATCGAAATTAAAATATAATTTGTATATTTCAGTTTTGAATTTTCTGAATAGAAAATTGAATCCTGGCCTCATTCTAGAAAAAATTGATTTATTTAAATTCAGTACGTTCTAAAATCAAAAATCGATTAACACACTTTTTACTCTATATAACTCTTACTTAAGAGCGATATAAGCTCATCATAAATCTATATAAAGTTAGAAAAAGTAAATATTTTCATTATTTGTAACACAATTATTTATGAAATACTGTAATAACAAATTTTAACTTTCAAGTATCAATTAAGTAATATAAAAGATTAATAAATACATATTAATTTTATTATTATTTTAATAATTCAATTTTCCATCAATCGACATAACTTACCAAAATCGATAACCGAACCATAATAATTTATATATTTTGATTTGCTTAACGGCCGAACAATTAATCATCAAAACCGAATTATTGAGAACCGAATTGAATCAATTCGGTTTGGTTTTTTAGTGTGGATCGGACTATGAATAGTCCTACTTAATTTAATTGTATGCTAAAACTATTGTTCAGGATGTGATTTTAAAAAATGGAAGCAAGATTTGAAAGAAAAACAAAAAAAATTTAAAATGTCAGTTTGAAAAATTATATTGGATTTTATAAAGTGTTATATCTTACACGAGTTCTATCAATCCAACTGTAAAGGAAGACTTAATTTCGCTTAGTCCCGTTTGTGTTGCGGCTGGAGCAACGCCTCTACTCTTCCTTTCTTGGAGCTCACTGCTAGTTTTGCGACCCCTTGAATGTTGCATTGTTGCTCCATTGGCAGTAATATTATTCTTCCTGTTTGATCCTATTCGTAAGATGTGTTGTGATTTTTGTTTATTGTGGTTGATGAGTGTCAAGCTTTGGTTTTCTTCTTCATTAGTGGAGTTTTTTTTATCTAAGCTCGTTTGGGGAGCTGTGCCCCATGTTGCAGGTTGTTTTGTGATGTTTTCATTGGTTTAAGGTTTTTATTTCTTTGTTTTTACTATGGGTGCTCTTTTGATTCAAAAAAATTGTTTCAAAAAAAAATTGTAAACTAATTAAACGGAGGTTGAAAAGGATGATTTTAGACATGGTCCCGTGGTTAATCATGGACAATATTAATGAACAATTGTTAGGTTTTATTTTAATCAATCAAATGACGCATTAGAAATTAAAATAATAAATGCTAAATATTCAACCTGACAAATGATGAATCTATATGAATATTTGGCCTATTTCCGCTTGATAAACAAAAAATTCCAACCAAAATGGCTATAAATTGCCATATAGGCCCTGTTGTTGAGCTTAATGGTATTATTTTACATCGCTCATTGAAAGTTTAAGATTGATTCTCATATATATAGTTGGGCTCACCCACTAATTGATTTTGAGTGTGAATCCGACTAATCTACATGGTATCAGAACGAATTTTAACCGCACTCTTAGAACATGCTCGTGACGGTTAACTAGATTCGCACGAAGTTTCACTTATTGAATTTAATAAAGAATCCGACTAATCTATATACGCCTTTGCGGCCCTTAGTCCCGTCCATCTTTGTATGAGATATGTCATAATTGAAGCTTGTGAGGGTGGAAATAATGACTGTTTTATTTCTAAAAAGCTGTGCAATGGATAGACCCATTGAAACAGCAAGACCACTGGAGAGTTGAGAAGTAAAATTAGCTACACAAAAGAAATTGAGAATTAATCGAGAGGAGAGGCTATAATGATATAGACAATTGTATCTTCATTGTTTCATTAAATTAAGTTGATAGTGTATTATTAGTCAAACTTCAAATTAAATAAATTTGTTTGTTTATGATGTCACGTGCATTAAAAAAATATAGGGAGAATTACAAAAAAGGGGTATGTACTACCGCTTTTTTCAATTTAAAGGGCATTACTATCAGATTTTGCAATTTCAAGGTTTTGGACTCTTATGAAATTTATTAATTTTCAATTCACCCCATAAGTTTTTGTATTTATGAAATAAACTTGTACAATTAAATTTCAATGTCAACGTGTTGACTAATTCAATTAACACCTTTCTAAATTAATTAAAATAAATTCTTAAATAAAAATTATTTTCATAGTTAATGCGAACACCT
>NQLW01000060.1:3195308-3242197 GCA_002312845.1 Kalanchoe fedtschenkoi
CGTTTCTCCAACTATGATTAATATATTTAATTTTCATGTTGATTAGTACGACTTTTTAGTAAAAATAGTAATGCAATTATTTATTGATAAATGTATATTAATATATGATCCAACTAGCTCTTGATTCACACATATAGTGGTGTCAAGTTGGGCTAATCATTTGTTCTAGCGGATCAAAAAAGGCAAAGATTCTTACACAAGACTATTCTAAACTGCTCTTAGAAATTCAGTTGGGTTATGCAATGTTGATCCTATTTGTACTTGAGATATCAATTAAATGTAATCAATACAATGCACCTAACCGAGAGTAGAATAGGAATCTTCAATCAATCATTCAATTTATTTATAAAATAATAAGATCAACAAATTAAGCCACTAAATATTGTAAACACGGTATTAGAGACTAGCTACGAATTCAAATCTTTGTTTGTTAAAAATCGTATAGCAAGCAGAATTATATGTCATACGGTCAACAAAGTGGGTAGTCTAGTAGTTAGTTAATGAGTATTCACCTAGATAACAATTCAAATAATAGTCGATTTGGTATGACTTTAGATGATTTTTTGCTGATCAAAGTTACTTAAAGGCAATCCTATATAACCTTTTATTCCGGTGACTAATTTTATTCGGGCACCCAATTAGTGTAGGGTTTCCGAGATTGACCCACAAAAACGGTACCAAGTACAATTGAGATTAGGGTTTGGAAGGCAGGCAATATATAACCATTTCTAGGGTTTCAGTGTTACCACAAGACCTTCCATTGCTATCCTTTGTTTCACTAATATGGAGGCACATATCACTGATTGATGAAAGCCAGAGAAGCTACAACAATGAAACGAAGCAACTTGCAGAGAGACAGCCCCCACCACACTCTCCAACTTCACAATTATTGATGAAAACAGTTGTGGTTCTGATAACCCTAATTAATGGAAATAGCAAAATCGACTGCCTTTATAGTTGAGGACCATCCTTCTTTGCGGTACAAGTTCTTTTGACATGATATGAGGTTCCATGATCGGATTAGGAATTGCAAGCTGTTTGGTTTTTGTTCACTTTCTGATGTTTGGCTCTTCTGATTCACGTTTAGGGTTTGTGAGGGATGAAAGCTGTCCACTTGCACGTCCATGTCTGGTTTTGATGTTTCACAGATACAAGGAAAAGATGTCGAAGGAGAGTAGTTGTGAGTCAAAAATGTCAAGACAAACTTTGGGGTCATGTAGAGGCAGTGTATGATTGCTGCTCATTAATATTTAGCAATGCAACATAAATGCATTATTACAACCATTCTCAAAATTATGATAATTTTAATCAAAACAATTATGATTTTACAGGAATAAGGTGTTTATGCAAATTTAAATTTATTCATTTAATTAAGATAAATTAATTAACTGTCAAATTAAGAAAAGAAATTTGTTTATTTGTTTCAACAATTTAGCTGATCTCACACTCCTCGCTAAGAATCACTATCACGCCAATTTGGCCTGGCCCTGCTGACAACTCCACCAAACGACAGCTTGACCCCATGAAACGACAACTTTATTATGCAGTAGTAGTTGTAATCGACTTTGATTTGTGTTCATGCGTGTCCTCATCCCTAGACTCTGTTAGTGATGATCAAAATATTTATTATATATTCACAATCAGACTATGCAAAAATTGATTATCTGTTTCAGTCTAACCCTAAACTGGTAATCATTTTCATACAAAAATATTGAAATTATTAATAATAAATATACAATTCCAATATGAGCTATTTTAGTTTTTAAGATAATGCAAAATTAAAGTTATATATGATTTTTCTAAAAATTAATTACATATACACTTCTAAATATAAATTACTATTGCTACATAAATCAATAGTTTTCGTCACCAAGATTGTGGCCTACTGGCTTGAATGGTGGTTTCATCGCCAAAGTCAGGGGGTTTGAATCTTGTTGGTTGAGTGTGTTGTGTGTGTTTTCTTCTCTCATACACGAGAGCTTTAATAATACTATTTCTCTCTTTTCTCTGCGTGGGAGCTCTTCCTCTTCCCTCGAAGAAGCTGTTTGTTCACCCATATGTGTATTGAGCCGATTGTAATGGCATTGAATTACCTTGTAATACAAAAAATCAATAGTTTTCAAAACATTGTTTTGAGAATGAAATTATGAAATTTCACACATAAATCTAACTGAAATAATAGTACATAAGTTTAAAATGAAATTAGATAGGATAGATCACACTAATATTAACTTAATGTAATCATGTCTGTACTTATTTTCTAAAGAAAAAATCTAATTAAAATTTTTAAATTTTGAAAATTGAAATAGATATATTAGATTAAACTAATATTATCTTTATGTAATCATGTTCGTGCAACTGTGCTTATTATTTCATACATTCAATTTAAAACTTTCAAATTTATACTTTTTGAAAAAAATTAGGATAATTCAAAACATAGTTAGTTATTTGATGAAGTTTAAAATCATTTTAAAACTTTTCCTTTGTGGAATTTGCTTGCTAGCACTAAACACCGTAGTTATTAAACCGGACCGGACCTGATGTGAATCAGTGTTTGGTCCGGTCCGGTTCCATGAGTAGTACCGTCTTACATAGTAAATCGGGTTCGACCAGACCGAATCGGTCAAAACCTGGTTCGACCATATGAACCGGATGGTTTATATAAACTGGTTCAATACCTAATAAATATATAAATTATTCTAATTAATAAATGTTATAATAAATCAATTAATAATTACAAATTAAATGTAAAATGACGCATATAAGAATCGATCCCTGCATTTTCCATGCATTTGACAGACAACCTACCACTCTGTCAGATCAATTTCTCTGTCCTTTTGAATTGTAGTTTATATCTATATTAAAATTTGTGAACAATTGGACTGCCGGCCGAACCAATTTAAGCCGCCGATTCAACCAGTAAAACGGGAACCGGAGCTCGCACCAGTTCGACTCTTGATACTATATTTAGCTTGATTAGTTTATGCAAACTAAAGCTCAATGATTACTTTTAAAAATCACATACCGAATATTCTCATTTCGCTTACTTACCTACCAAATCCAGATTTTTTCCACTTGTTGATAAAATATTCATAATCTAAAATAAGGACGATAATATTTATTTTTAAATGCGCATTTTAAATTGGAGTATAGTACTACGTATTTAACAATTGATCCATTAATTATAGCACTTTAGTGTTAATTCTATCTGTAATATTCCATAAAATCACATGGTAAACACTACATAATCAGCTAGGGTTTCCAGCTTCAGTACACATTTGATGTGTTTTGACACGTCAAAAGACATAAGTGGCTGAGATTCTAAAGGACGGAAATAATTGAGCCAAATCATCAAACTATTCAAAAAAATTCACTATTAATTAATTTTAAAATTTATGATATTTCAATACGTACAAGCAAATCATACAGGTGTAACGATTCATTTCAGATTGATTTTTAGTAAAGGTTCAAATTAACCTAATCGGTTGAAAAATTCAAAACAAAATTGTTAGCTTTAAACTTTCAAATCGAATCAAATCATATGGTTCGATTCGGTTCGATTAATTTTTTCATAAATTTATTTACTATTTCATGTAATAAATGGGAGATTTTTTATATAAACAATAAAATAAGGTCAATAATCTAGATTACATATTAAGTTAAATTTATAGATGATTTAAAATATAGTGAAGTGATTTGATTTTGTTCGGTTCAATTTGAAAACAAATAAAAATCGCAGCAAATCATTTGAAGCTATTTTTCAAAAATCAAAACCGCAACCGCACTTCAAACCAAATTGTATTTATTAATTTGATTCAGTTTAATTGGATTCATTAATTCACCAATTTTTACTCATGTTTAAATAATTGAAAGTAGGGGAGTTGCATGGTGATGTTGTAAACTTACGCACATGTTTTAGTAATCGAAAACAAATGTGTATCGGTTTTTGTCTTTAAATTAGAAGGAAATTATGAAATAAAAAATCATTTGAAAAATGTTGAAAGATAAATTAATTAATTTATAATTATAAAATTGTGATTTATATATCTTGATTTTAAAGTGTCAACAAATTATACTACAGTTAAAATACCAAAAAATTAGCATGTTTTTTATTCATTTTTGCGCATATGTCACGTTTAGTTTGCAATCTCCCATAGTACAAATATCACTTCACATCCCACATTAAATTCATTTGTCTTACTATAAGATTGTAAAATTGGACACGAAAATTAACTTTTGACCACATGTGACGACAGTCGGCTGCGTGTGAGAAACTTCCAGATAAAAAAAAACAAATATGAATTAATCAAGACGAGATTTGATCCAACTGTCGATCCCATGTCTTTTATTAATTCAATTTTATTTTTGTAAAAAATTCAATTTTATTAGATTCCAGAGTCAGACATGATTTCTGAATCTGCGAAGCTTTGGATACTTTGTGCAGATTCCTCCTCCGTTACTGTGATAATCATAGGGCCCACCCCAAGTTGAATTACATGGGCCCCGTTTCCGAGCAATTTCAATGGGCCGGGCCCACTTCACTAAAAAAAAACCTCCATTATTCAAAATCATTCTCATAATTTTAAAAAAATAATATTCAAAATCATTTCCATAAATATTTAAATTTATTTGATTTCTTGATATAAACGTACATGAAAAAATATAAAAATTTGAGGCAAAATTTTTTTGTCATTTTGATTATTAATGTTGTTTGGCTATATCCAAAATGCGTAAAACCAAAGGTTTGATGGGTCCCAAGCCAGCCTCAGCCGGTGAAAGTGCTCCATCATCGTTATGGCTTTGTCTTGGCCCGTATTCTGAATCGTATAGAAAAACACACGTATTTACGACTCTTTTATAAATTCTTAAATAATTGAAAATACACAGAAAATGTTAATGACACGACAGCAAATGACATGATGACTTGGCATACAGTAGCAACGCCCTCCCTTGTTACAGGAATCAGCGCAGGGGGCACGCGTCAGTTTCCGATTGGTTCTTCGAGAGACGTGAGGACGTTGCTAATAATTGAAATAGTTTTTTTATGCTCGTTTCTTTATATAACTTACAAGATTTGAGTTTAAAATGAGATTAACGGATATAAGATGATACCTTATATAACTTTGTAAGGTATCGGGCAAAACAATTACAAAATCTTTAAAATCTGAAATTTTTTAAATATAAAATCCTATAATTCTAATACTCTAACACATTACAACCCTAAAACACCTAAAAAAATTATCTGATCTTTTACCTAAATTAAAGTTGCACGTCCATTTTTCCCATAACAAATAATGTGGCCACGGATATGGATGAGCAGTGTCATAATTTGGATTTAATTAAAAATAATAATTTCAAAGTTAAAAATTATAAATAATAAAGAATCGTCAAAATTATGTTATTTGCTTAAATAATCCAAGCGAGAATTGAAAAATGGCGAAAAAGATAATGACGCAATTATTTTTTATGCGTATTTCTTATTTTTTAATATAATAATAAATAAGGAAAAATAGAGAAATGCCCACTTATGGAGGTGAGAGTGCGATGATCATTATATAACCAACCCCAGTTCGCCACTCGCTGAAGCTTCTTTCATCAAAGCTTAACCAGTGAGTATCCATCAAAATGGATCTTTCAGTATAAAAAGCAGCGATCTTTACGGATCGGTCGGTTCCCCGGCATCGGTTTCCATGGCGAAGGGTCGGAAGCTGACCGCGAGCAGAAGCGAGCGACTGCTCGGAAGCTACACGGACTACGTCCACACGCAGACGATGACACCCACGTCGACTGAGCCATCGGACCTGGAGGAGGAAGACATCTGGTCCATGGTCGACGACTCCGTTGACCGCCGCCGCAGCGAGTGGGTCCCCCGCCCGCAAGCGATCGAGATCTCCGGCTCGACGAGGAGGAGATCCGCCGCCGAGCACTACACCCACCACAACGGCCGCCGTCATCACGTCGGAGGGCTGTCGCTGGCTTTCGAGGATTCTTCGAAGACCACCAAAACGGCGCCGTCGCGCATCGTTCATCAGATTCGGGCCAACGGTTCGACCGGGTCGGGTCAGATGAAGCGCGGCGTGCCGTTTATGGCTGCTTCGGCGCCGCTTAACGTGCCCGACTGGAGTAAGATCTACCGAGTCGACTCGGTTGAGTCGATACATGACTCGGACGGGTGGCTGGGGGAGGAGTTCGAGTCAGAGATGATTCCGCCGCACGAGTATCTCGCAAGAAGCCGCAACAAGGCGGCGACGTCCGTGTTTGAAGGCGTTGGGCGAACGCTGAAGGGCCGGGACTTGAGCCGGGTGCGTGATGCGGTTTGGAGCCAGACCGGGTTCGATGGTTGAACCGGTTGAACTGGACATTAGGCTGTGATTGAAAGAAAGTAAAAAAGTACAAAAAAAAAAGGTCATTGTTTCCTGGTCTTATGAAGTGAAGTGATTTCTTCATATTATTAAACCACCGAAATATAATTTCATATAATGCTTAATCAGATTGACGATTAGACCAATCCATCTGCACTGTTATGCTCATGGATCTGACCGGTTCAGCTCTGATGAACCGATAACCGGTCCAATTTTGACATGTCTTGTACTCGTGTTTGAGATGGATCTTAAAGTGTATCCTTGTAAATTATAATGGAAGTGTGTAATAAGTTTTTAAGTTTCAAATGGAAGGGGAACAGCGAGTTTCTAAACGTTTTAGGTGTAGAGTAATTTTTGAATGGATTTTCAACGTTTCACGTGACGATTTATTATTGATGGCGATGTACACAGTCCATTCAAGATTTACTTTTGAATTTTGAGGCAGTAGTTACATAATAGTGAACAATATATGTGACAAATCGACACTCGTGTAGCATGTCATTATTTATCTTGATGTTGCGCATCATTGTTAACTTTAAAGCGTATCGAGAGATTCGAATCAATGAAAAATTTGCCGTATTGAAACTGGGGGAAGGGGAGGACCCGGAGAATGGCGCATAGATGCTAGACAAGTTCACCCATGCCCTCCATGATGCGAGCATCTTTGAATTCAGGTCTCGCAAATCCAATGGTAGATAAGATTTGGCATCATACAATAAAGGAATGGCCTAGCTTTATCATGCCCTTTGTACTATACTTATCAAAACCAAAGGTCTCTGGCTCTATCATACCCTTTATCATAGATAGTTCAATCAATGAATTATTCAAAAACCCAAATTCTTTTGACTTTGATACCAGGAAAATTCGAGGAGAGATAATACGCGAGAATTCATTATTTTTATAATTTTTATCATCCTCAAATTAGCGCTAAACAGTCGTAATATACGAATCTGCTACAATTCTCATGTTACAATAGTATTACAGTCATGGAAACAACATAGCTTTAGTCATTCAGTGTCAAAATTACATAGTTGGTAGTAGTGTTGGAACTAGAAATTTAAACAAAATATTTTTAATAAATGTTTTTAAAAATAAAATTTGATATGTATTATAGTTGAGTTCATAATGTATTACAACATCTCAGAATGGCTATAAACGTATTGTTTCTCTAATTACGTCTCTTTTTTTAAAAAAATTATTATATTTTTGTTGATTTTACTGAACTATTGAATATTTTAGAACAAATATTAAAATTTATATTATATTTGGATTGGATCAGGATGAACGGCTGTCCACGGATTGCTGCCGTCACTGATTGGTGGCATGTATTAGCTATAAAATGAATAATTAATATTAATGTAAGAAGTTGGTACATCGTTAAGATAAATATTAATAATATTTACTATAAATTTCACTCTTCAAAACTTGTATCGATAATCTCATCTAACGATATTAATAAATATACTTTTATCCTATGCCTGCTCACAAATGTAATCTTAGATTATTTTTGGCAATATTATTATTTATAATGTTATTAATAGTGATGATATTATTTAATTTACATTTAATAAAATATTTATAATACCTATTTCTATGCCATACTTATTCCTTATTGAGGGCTGAGTATTAATAATGATGATATCTCCTTCGGAAATATAATTAATATTATAAGCTTTTTAAAATAAAAAAAAATTCATGTACCAAATCATCAATGAAATTTGAACTCAAAACCACAAAATTGACAGACTGTCACCTAATCACTCGACCACCACCCCTTGTGACTTATGCGCTCTCTTAACATGCATATAATGTGAAAACATTGTTGTCATAGTTTTAGAAACTAAATCTAACAGAAAAATAAAAGCATTGTTCTTAAGATCGAATCTTTACAGTTATTAAGGTCATGTTTGGTTCAAGTGAAAATTTATGGGAAAAAAATTTTGCAAAATAATAAAAATGAAATTTTCGTTCAATCAAGGAGAATTGAGAAAAAAAATTAAATGAAAAATGAGAAGAAAAAAATAGTTATTCTAAAACGTGTTTTTAATAAATCCTAACTAAACAAGATAAAAAATTTACATTTTTTTTCTTTTGTACTTATTTTCCCTCAATCAAACAGTGCCTAAAAGTTAATACTAATAATCATTCAACTACCAACAAGTTGTTATTGATGGCAAATTCTTGTGTACTCCGGGGAGTACCTACTCCCTCGTGCGACGTCGTTTTGATTTTAACCAAAACGACGTCGTTTCATACAATCCTTGAGTAAAACGACGTCGTTTTTTGTGTTTTATTAATAAAACGTGTTAAACCCCATTCTTCATCAGAAATGTCTCAATATTCACCAGAATTGCTTATATATTCATCAAAATTGCTTACATATTTATGAGATTATTTTATGGTCTAAATTTATTTTTTTTACTTCCATATTCATCAGAATTCATTCGATATTCACCAGAATTACTTATATATTCACCAGAATTGCTCCTATATTTATCAGATTATTTTTTGGTTTTTATTCATTATTTTTGCATCCATATTCATAAGAATTCATTGGATATTCACCAGAATTACTTATATATTCACCAGAATTGCTCCTATATTTATCATATTATTTTTTGGTCTTTTATTCATTATTTTTGCTTCCATATTCATCAGAATTCATTGGATATTCACCAGAATTGCTTATATATTCACCAGAATTGCTCCTATATTTATCAGATTATTTTTTGGTCTTTAATTCATTATTTTTGCTTCCATATTCATCAGAATTCATTGGATATTCACCAGAATTGCTTATATATTCACCAAAATTGCTCCTATATTTATTAGATTATTTTTTGATCTTTTTATTCATTGATTAATTTTTTATTCATTGGATATTCACCAGAATTGCTTATATCAAAATTCTGGTGAATATATACGCAATTCTGGTGAATATCCAATGAATTCTAATGAATATGGAAACAAAAAAAAATTTAGACCATAAAATAATTTGATAAATATAGGAAAAATTCTGATGAATATATAAGCAATTCTGTTGAATATCCAATGAATTCTTATGAATATGGAAGTAAAAACAATAAATTTGGACCATAAAATAATCTGATAAATATAGAAAAAATTCTGGTGAATATACAAGCAATTCTGATGAATATCCAATGAATTCTGATGAATATGGAAGCAAAAATAAATAAATTTGGACCATAAAATAATCTGATAAATATAAGAGCAATTCTGGTGAATATACAAGCATGTCTGGTGAATATCCAATGAATTATGATGAATATGGAAGCAAAAAAAATAAATTTGGACCATAAAATAATCTGATAAATATAGGAGCAATTCTGATGAATATACAAGCATTTCTGGTGAATATCCAATGAATTATGATGAATATGGAATCAAAAAAAATAAATTTGGACCATAAAATAATCTGATAAATATAGGAGCAATTCTGGTGAATATACAAGCAATTCTGGTGAATATCCAACGAATTCTGATGAATATGGAAGCAAAAAAAATAAATTTATACCATAAAATAGTCTAATAAATATAGGAAAAATTCTGGTGAATATATAAGCAATTCTGGTGAATATCCAATGAATTCTGATGAATATGGAAGCAAAAAAAAAAATTAGACCATAAAATAATCTGATAAATATAGGAGCAATTCTGGTGAATATACAAGCAATTCTGGTGAATATCCAGTGAATTCAAATTAATATGGAAATAAATAAAATAAATTTAGACCATAAAATAATCTGATAAATATAGGAAAAATTCTGGTGAATATACATGTAGTTCTGGTGAATATCCAATGAATTCTGATGAATATGGAAGCAAAAAAAATAAATTTAGAGCATAAAATAATCTGATAAATATAAGAGCAATTCTGGTGAATATACAAGCATTTCTGGTGAATATCCAATAAATTCTAATGAATATGGAAGCAAAAACAATAAATTTGGACCACAAAATAATCTGATAAATATAGAAAAAATTCTGGTGAATATACAAGCAATTCTGATGAATATCCAATGAATTCTGATGAATATGGAAGCAAAAATAAATAAATTTTGACCATAAAATAATCTGATAAATATAGGAGCAATTCTGGTGAATATACAAGCATTTCTGGTCAATATCCAATGAATTCTTATGAATATGGAAGAAAAATAAATAAATTTAGAGCATAAAATAATCTGATAAATATAGGAAAAATTCTGGTGAATATATAAGCAATTCTGGTGAATATCCAATGAATTCTAATGAATATGGAAGTAAAAACAATAAATTTGGACCATAAAATAATCTGATAAATATAGAAAAAATTCTGGTGAATATACAAGCAATTCTGGTGAATATCCAATGAATTCTGATGAATATGGAAGCAAAAATAATGAATAAAGATCAACAAATAATCTCATAAATATATGAGCAGTTCTGGTGAATATATAAGCAATTCTGGTGAATATCGTGTTAGTTCTGGTGAATATCCAATAAATTCTGGTGAATTGAATGCAAAGTATTGAAACGACGCAGTTTTGTACGAAACAAACACAAAACGACGTCGTTTTAAAATAAATCAAAACGACGTCGTGCGAGGGAGTACCTACTCCCATACCACACAAGAGTTACTCGTTATTGATCCAATGATTTGGAGTGTTATCAGACAATTTCCTGATCACGAGTTCGTGTCTTGATATTTACCGCATAAATAATATGTTAGAGATTCACATAAATAATCTTTAATGAATCTAACTTCACTAATAAAAAGAGTGGGCGTCCCCCTCGACACTAGAGGAAAAGAATCATTCAACTCGTTTACATGGTGTCAGACTGGCCAGATCTCTTTCATGCAAAAATGGCGAGTGAATGAGGATTGGAGGGTAGTGAAGAGCCTCAAGAGCCTTTCCTTTTAGGAGAAAATGACACCTGCCTTCTGAATGTAATATGTTTGTGCCCATTCCCATCCATTGAGTGACCCTCTCAAAGGACCACGCACATGCCCACATTTTCAAATTAGATAAATCGCTTGATATGACACGTTGCATGACAAGCAACTCACAATCCTCATTTATTAGGTGAATTGTATTCCTATCCACAGCCGGCCGGTGCAGTTAGATATGAATTCATATATCAGACCGATATTTGGTCCGATTTCTGATCCAATCGATAGAATCGACCGGTCCGACTTTAATAACTATGAGGGGAACAAAAATTGAATTATGACATAATATGAATGCTTTAGTGTAGAAGATATGTAGAAAGCCCTGTAGGCGTAGGCTCATCGAATTGGTTCATATTAAAATGATCAGTTTGATGTGGTTTATCTCGGTTTAATCCGAATCACCACCCTTACATGATATAAGATGTCAAAATGGAATCATTATAGATTGAACTAACCGATGCAATCTGAATTCATCAATCAATATGTTACGAAGCCGTTCATGGCAGGTGTTCTGCTCAAGCATCACATTTCGGTGACATTTGATTAGTGGGTCGGTGTTGGTCAATGGTTTGAGAAGACATTCATGCTATGATACAAGGCCATTTAAGCTTTGTTTTGACAGTGTAGAAGCGAGCATGTGCTACTGAATGCCGTTCTTTATCCGGCATTCAAGAAATGAGATCTGGCTCGAAGAACTATCTTATAAATTTGTGTTCGCAATTATCACACAGCTAAATTAAATCTTTGTTGGATTCGGAGTTTTGGCTTGATGACAATGGTTGAGGCACAAGCCTGTGCCGGACTCGTAAATGTTTCCTCCCTCACTGCTTGACATTGAGGAAGATGATATATAGTTGATGCGCTGTCAGCTGAGCTGCAAAGAGTAGGAGGAGTGTGACGGAAAAGAAACAGTAAGTAAAGATATCGATGAGGCATAGGTGGTGGCTGTTTATTTTCAGGATCGTTCGTGTAAAAAAGTATCCGAAAGTGTCATTTTATCCCTAGAAGTGCGGAGAATAATTGAGTCGGATGCTCTTTTACAAAAGAATTCGTAGTTGCACATCATAAGGAAGATCATAATGTTCTCATCTCTGGGGACTCGGCATGGATGCGAAGACATGTTAAAAACTGGATTTCAGCCATTTTCACGTTGCCAAGAGGGGACAGGGCGCCACGACTGATCTCGAGGTGGGTCGACAAGTTTGTACATAGCCGGTGAAATGTGCGCTTTCCTTTGCATGTGTGAAAATTGCACCAGAAACTAACGATTTGATGTTTTTCAGGAACATGTTATGTACAAAAGACCTGGAGTCAAGTAAGAAGGTTTTTTACCCCAGCAAGGCGAATCCGATGTTGTGCTCGGTTCAGATACTCGAGGAGGAGAAGCAGACAAAAATCAGAGACTTTCATTTCTCCAAGTTAATCTTGTCCCACCTATCCAAATCATTACTCTTCCATCCACCACCCAACTTTCTATCTTCAAACCACAATTCATTCGGATGCCATCTCCTCCCCAACCACCTCTGAAACCTTAACTTCTTAATCAACGCCATCGTCATCGCTCCCATAAAAGTCTCCAACAAAATCAAGTTAGAATTATAATCTCCGAAATCTAATTCCCCCTTCCCCCTTCCATCCCGGTCTCAAGACCGCAAATTTGATCAAAATAGTGCCTCAAAGCTGCATGTCGTACTTCGATAGTCTTCAACCACCTCTTCATTGTCATTCGCATCGAGCTACGCTTAAAAATGTCGAAATTTCTTTTATTATCTTGCTCTCAATAACGGGCATCTTAGATACTATTTTTGTACCCGGTCTACTCCAGACATTCCATTTAACAGTTTTGTGGTATGATTGACAAAGAGGAGATGGTGCATGTGATGGGAGAATGCAACATTTTCAGATCTTCTCTTAACTTTCTTGCATTTAGAAGTTTGTCATTTTTCTTGATTGTCTCTATTTGAGAGTCTAGGAGTAAAGCACCATATATCACCGCCAATCAGATTTACGAGATGAATTCTAGTAGAACCTAATTTTGTGTCAGAAGGTGTTGATATGTTTCCTATGATTATTAATGCTGATCTATTCACACGTGTACTTTATACTTCCATAAGTTTAGGAGCATGTGTGAGAACTGAAGGGAGGATTTACTAGAATGAAGCTCGTGATAGGTTGTGATGGGCTTGATATGACAAAGGGGATACGACAAGTCTTTGAAAAATTTCACAAAGACCATCACCTCCAATCAGATTTACGAGATGAATTCTAGTAGAACGTCTTGTGTCAGAAGGTGCTGCAATATATCCTATGAGTACGGATGCCGATCGGTTCACTCGTGCACTCGAACTTCCTCAAATTAAGGAGCATATGAGAGAACTGAATGCTGGATTTACCGGAAGGAGGTTCGTGCTAGGTGTTGATGGGTTGAATATGATAAAGGGAATACGACAATGGTTACTAGCCTTTGAGAAATTTCTCAAAGAGAATCCAAGACAAAGTCATATTGCTACAAATCATTATATCTACAAGAACTAATGTTCGCACAAGTGAAGTTCATGAAATTTCTGACCAAATCAATGGAAGATTTGAAACATGGATGGTCGTGTCCATAAACTTACACACTTGGATCAGCCTTTTGATTTTTATTGAATTATTTACTCTCTATGCACTCACAAATGTTACGCTCGTTACTTTCTTGGGAGATGAGATGAATATTGTGAGCTATGAGTTTGTAACCTGTCAAAATAGAAAAATAGGAGTTTTCATCCTCAATGAGTTAGCAGACGTGGCGTAACCCTTTGTAGCTGAAACACTTTTTATAAATCCTTAAAATATAACAAAAGTTACTGTATTAATTTATTATGCTTTGGAGATGTCGGCAGAAAGAAGCGGCAAAGGCACAATTACACTCATGTAATCGTACACACGTGTCAGGAATTTTGTGTCTAAGCAACCGATTTCAAGCCTCGCACAACAAGGCCCGTTGTCTGTCCTACAACCACTTCCACGATCACTAACTGCTCACTACTACAGATTTTGGCTATTACCACGCTTTAACATTTTACCACGCTTATTATTATGAGCGTGGTAATTAATCAAATAAAGCGTGGTAATTGGTGCGTATGCAATTGGCGTAGAACCTATTACCACGCTTCAAAATGGAAAGGGTGGTAATAGACTGGTAAAGAAACGATGTTGTCTTGTGGCCTAACCTATTACCACGCTTATTGACAAAAAGCGTGGTAATAGGTACACTACTAACTTTTACAACGCTTCATTTTACCATATTTTACCACGCTTATACTTATTACCACGCTTCTTAGGAAAAAACGTGGTAAATAATTCATATAAAGCGTGGTAATTGATGCGTTGAGTATATTACCATGTTTATAATCAAGTGTGGTAATAAGTATAAAAATATTGTATTTTTTACTACCACGCTTCATATTAAGAAGCGTGGTAAAAGGCTACCCTTTCCAATTACCACGCCTTGAGTCAACCCATCTACATATCTTCTCACGTCTCTTAATCTTATCATCTGTCACCAACTCCTCTTTCCTTTGTCACTTTCCTCTCACCCTCACCTTCTTTTCTTCTCCAAACCAACTCATCCATCTCCCACAGCTGCACCAGAGGGCAGCAGCAACCAATCATGAGATCTATCGCCACCAGCCGTTTCTCGCTGCTCAAATTAAGTGGCGGCTGATGTGGATCCGGGTGATGTGGCGGTCATCGGAGCAGACATTATGCGCCCAGTTGCACAGATCCGGGTCGGACCAGCCGAGGGGAGAAGAGAGGCTCTACTTGATGGCAAGTGTCACCACGGCGTCGTCCACGTTCGAATCAGCTGCTACGTCTAAAACACAAACCTCAGATGTGGAAAAGGTCAGTACTAAAAATAGTAGTCCGTCAAAAGCCGATTTAACAAAATCCATGCGATGATGGTGGTGATGCTATGACTTTTTCATGGTGGCTGGCTTTGGAGTGGTCTGAGTTATGGGTGAGAGAGGTTGTTAGATTGGATATATGAAAACAAAATGAAGACGATGGGAGTTGAGAGCATCACATGGCGAGTGGGGTTGGCATATGATGATAAACAATTGGCAGCAGGCGGTGACAATCGAGACAATAACAAACTCAAACTCAGCCGATCGGATTTCAATCTGCGGATTTCACGTTTCAGTTCTAATTTTTGGAAAGCTGGAAAATTTATTTGAATGCCAAATCTTGAAAATATAAAAAGTGAAAGTGGATGTGATGAGTAATGATGATTCTAATTTGAAATTAAAAAATTAATTTATTACCACGCTTTTTATTCTAAAGCGTGGTAATAGGTGGTGATTTATGAAGCGTGGTGATATGTAAATTTATTACCACGTTTTTTATTTTGAAGCGTGGTAATAGGTAACGCACCTATTACCACGCTTGGTACTCGGACTATTTACGACGCTCGTACTCACCACGCTTCACAAGCGTGGTAAATATGTTTAAATAAGCGTGGTAAAAAATCCTGATCTGTAGTAGTGGCTGATCACGTGAAAGCCGGTAACAAGCTATTATTTTCTGAAGGCGCGATTGTCCTGGTCAGTATCTATCATATCCTTGAGATGTGCTTGTTGTTAAGAGAATTAGACTATGTGCTTGTTAATAGTATCAACAATCAAGCTCCAATGATATATGATAACATTTCTAAGTTTCTGGGTTAGCCCTTTTCATGCATATCACAATCTTGAGTTTTCAATAACTTCTTCTGATTGAATATTTAAAAAACCACATAACAGAAATTTTTTTGCTTCACCTTAACAACCAATCTTTTAAAAAAATAAGCCATCATTAAAGCATACTAACCTAAACTAGAAAGGACAGCCATGCATAACAAAATTCATACTTTGATTTTTTTCATCAAAACTATGATAAATACATTTAGGAAGAGGACACGGTGCTTTTAAAAACTGTCTACAAAATCCGCAACTGAGAGCATATCCAGAGTTTGTGTCACCATATATCAGTATATTGTCCCCACTCAGGACTGTGAAGTTACAAAGAGCTTCATCTTCATAAGTATCTTTTACATTTCACAGTTAACAATATTTATATTTATTTCCTTTGTAAATCTGATTCTCACTTAAGTCATATATGGTTACACACTGATAATTCTTGATGCATGTCCTTAATAGCATTGCTCTTTTAATCATGTGTTGTGCTCCGTAAGTGGCGGATGAAGCAATAAGCTGAAGCTGCAAACAATTAAGATCATTCAATTAATTTTTATCGGCTAGGGCTAGCTGCATTCAATTCAGATTATTTAGTTAGTTTTTTTTTCGTTTATCAAGATGATTTATAATAAATATGTAATGCAAGATTAGGTCTCTGTTGTTCCAAATTCGGGTTGCAGATGGCCGCCGCAGCGATTCAAAGCAGTGGGAAAATTGTATTGATCAATGTGCATATAGCGATTCGTGAGATATAGGGCACTTAAAATATCTTAAGAGTCACTTGTTGTAAATGGGAACAAAATGAATCTGAGTGTATATTACAAAAGTAGTTGGGAAATTTATTTTAGTAAAAAAATACCATCAAATCGCATGCTTTAATGTATCTAGTTGATGAGAGATCAAGTTTTACCTTGCCGAGAAACAATTGCTTGACCTTTTGAGGACAAGATTGAAAAAATAGAAGAAGAAGCTTTTCCACTAAGCAAAATATCATATTATCATGATGATGAGAAAAATAATGTTATTGCTCAAACTAGCAATCAAGCAACCTGAGCTCACTTCCCAGCTCAAACTATTCGCTCTTTGATAGACCGCATCGCATACGAGAGCATCATCACATAGCATGACAAGTCCAGCTGCACACTTGGACATGACAATCTTCAGTTATGCTCACTGATCAAACCAACACTTAAGCATGTAATATAAATAACATCCAAATAACTCTTGATTAGGGAAAATACTTTCATCGATTAGAAACAAACTCAGAATTCCACACCAATATCGCCTCCCAACTAAGTGTATCTTTTAATTTAAATAATGACCAATCAAATTTGCATTAATTTGTTGTGTTTTGGAGATGCCAGCTTAAGAAAAAGAGAAACATCACATGCATAATTTAGCCAATGTAACAATGCACATGTCTCAGGAATTTTATCCCTCAAAAACCGGTCCTGATCCTCGCACAGCAAAACCTACCGCCCGTCCGGTAACAACTCATAACATCACCCGCCACTGATTATGTGGTAGCCGGCCGATGACGTAAGACAAACTCTTGTTCCAAGGAGGCATAACACTCCTAATCCTTGTGTATTAGACAATTGGAAAATGCTTCTTATTTAGAGAATAAACTATGTCATTATCATTAGTATCGATAAGTGAGCTCTAGTTATCTATGATCACATTCCTAAGTTTCCAGTTTCGTGATTTTCATGTACATCACAATCCTGAGTTTTCAACTACTTCTTTTAATTATAGATTTAAAAACTAAACTACATCACAAAAACTTATTTCCTAACCATAACATCTGATCTTTAAAACATAAGCTATCATTAAGCATACTGACCAAAAGTAGAAAGGATAGTCATGCATAACAAAAGTCATAATTTTACTAAATCTTTGATAAATACTTTTAGGAAAGGAAATGAGTGTTATTAAAAAATGTCTGCAAAATTCACAACTAAGAACATATCCAGGGTCTGTCATCATATATCTGTATATTGTCCATAGTCAAGACTATGATGTTAGGAAGAACTTTATCTTCAAAAGTAGTTTTTGAATTTCACAGTTAAAAATATATATATTTATTTACTTTGTAAATCTAATTTTTACTGGAGTGATTTATGATTACACAATGAATATTTTGGGTAAATGACCTTTTCATGTAGTGTGTAATGCATGATCGGGTATCTGTTGTCCCAAATTTTGGTTGGAGAAGGGCCGCAGTGACTGAAAGTAGTTAAACTGTATTGACCTGTGTGCATATAGCTTTTTGTGAGCTCTGAGGATACTGAAAACATCTTAACGATCGCTTGCTAGCATGCGGTGACGCAGCCCCGGCTTATATAGGCGGCCCCCAGGGCCCAATAATGGGTAGTCACGCGATTCATTCCCCTCTGTTTGTTAAAGACTAAATCAACTGAACTACTGACGTTTCTAATGAATTTGACAACTAGAAAATATTTAACGCATAAAAAAGAGGACCCGTAATTTTCACTCGCGCAAGGCCCAGAAATTTCAGAAACGAGTCTTCGGACACATGTCTAGCTGGCGAGAGATCAAATTTTACCTTTCTGAATAACAATGGTGAGGAAACAAAAATATACATTTCAGGCATATTGTGTATGACTCAAGTCAAAGCCACAAAATTCACAAACTTATTTATCATGGTTCTGTTTGATTTGGTAAAATGGGGAGGAAAAGAACACGAGACAATAAATAAGAAAGAATCAAAATTCTTCATATATTTTATTTCACGTTCCTCTTATTCATTTATTATGAGAAACATCAAATATTACTTTTCATCGTCATCAACCAAAGTTCCCATTTTCTCGAATTCTCCCTAATTTTCCTTTCTATGTCATTTTCCAAACCAAACACAAACTAAAATTCCCAACCTAAATTTTCCAATTGCGCAAAAAATCACTCTAGTAAGTTTTGTGTTAAGTTTACCTTGTCAGCCAAGGGATCGAGGTAAGATCCAACCACTGAATCGCATTCTCATAATCAATTCAAAATCTGATTTGAAACCAATTGATTTATTAAGGTACGGTGCTCTCAATTTATAGTCTTTTTCCTAATCAGATTCACCGTAGTCACCAACATCCTCAGAATGCTTCTCTCCCTTCAACCCATCACCTTGCATCCTCCTCTAGCTCCGGAGGATCTACTTTTTGATCCATTATCGAAACCTCATTAAATGTTTTCCCAACTTGCTTTTGAACTCTCACTGCCTCCACCCATAGCTCTCTATCAAAATCTGAATAAAATTAGAATGTGACCTACTAATTCATACAAATATATATGCCACCAAACCTGAACCACCACAACAAAAACTGAAAAAAGAAAAAATGGATTTAGGGTTGACCGAGTCCACCGCGACAGATAGGAAAGCTGCTGCTATAATTCTTTCTCATGAGTACTTTAGACAACGTGATTGAAGAATTTGATCCGCTAGAAGAAGAAGCAATACTGATAGTCTAGCGTACTTCAATTTGGCTATGGAGGCCAGCAGTGACAAATAGGGAGGAGCTCTTTCAACTTTGGTCGACTGTGATTTTTTTTAGAGAGCTAACAATTCATACGGTATTGAGGGCCATGTTTTAAAAGGCTTCTGTCTAGCCGTTAAGACCGCCAGCTAGTCATCAGCGGTCTCAAAACACTTCACCTAGCACCTAGCCGATTAATTAGTCCAAATCTTTTAATTTAAAAATATTTATTTTTATATATGTATTTTTATGATATTTATTATTAATTATATAATTCCATCTAGTCATCCGATTAATTTTTTTTATTAATCTCCATCAAACTGACTAATTTGTACACTTTATGTCCACTCTCTAACACTGTTCAATACTTTTTACAATGCTTGTTGGGGGTTTATAAATTTTATGATAGACAAAATTTAGTATTGAAATATATAATACAACCTCAGAAAATAAAAAACCAGAAATTTAGTTTGATGTTTGATTCACTATCAGACCGGACCAATTGAACCAATAATCTAATTATTATATTTTACATATCACTTAACTACTACTTGATGACATGATTTATCATTACAAAACAATGTTTGATTGAACCGTTTTAATGATGAAACCAATAATCAATCTTCGGTCCAACCCAATTGAGATATTTTACTGTAACACAAATAAAGTTATGGGACTTAGTTGTAATTAGAATAAAATACGTTCCTCTGTGCTATCATCGTCACATCATTTTGTCGTTTTGGGGTGCCGGCGAGTTTCACCAAAAATGAGAAGACGCAAACTCGCAGCTGGCGATGATCGATTCTGGAACGTTTCAAAGTCGCGATTTTTCCTTGTCCGATGCTCCGAAGATGACGTGTTTCATCGAAATCGTCACGCCAATGTCACGCAACGCACCCAGTCGCCGTTTCGCTTTCAACACGCCCTACTTACTTCATCCAGAAGAAACATTCTCAGCAGCCAACACAGCACCGACCTAGTCAGCGCGATCCCAAGTCTAACCAAGCACCCTTGCGACCTTCCTGCCGGTCGCCACTCACATTTTCAACCCCTCTGGGTTGACAGGTTTGTTTGGTCTTCTTGTTTAATGGGGTAGTGGCGTTGGTCCTAAAGTTTGAATCTTTGTGAGAACTTAGGGTTTCTTTCATTCGTGCGTGTTTGCTTGCTGGGTTTCTTTTATCATGTGATTTGGTGCTGTGGGTTGTTGTGTGGATTGTAAAGTTCGAAGCTTTGGGTTTAGTTGGAGATTTTTCGAAATGGGTTTGTGTTGTGGGAAAGAGGCTATGAGTAAAAACGATCGGCAGGTGGAGAGGCCTGCTGTGGAACCGGAGGAGCTTGGTTTCAGGTTTCAGATAATTTCTCCTTCTAAAGAGGTTGACCCGAGTAGACGAAATGAGTCCTCAATTGAGTCCCAAAAGCTTGATATGCAAATTCAACCGGCTCGTCCCAACCCTCAATCTATTCTCGGCAAGCAGTTAGATGACATTAGCTTGTTGTACACGTTCGAGGAGCGATTGGGCAAAGGAAACTCAGGCATCACGTATCGTTGCATCGAGAAGGCGACCGGGAAACCCGTTGCTTGCAAGTCAATTTTGAAGCGGAAGCTGTTGAGAAAAAAGGATAAAGCTTCTGTCAAGAGGGAAATCGAGGTTCTGCAACACTTGGCGGGGCAACCGAATGTCGTGGAATTCAAGGGTGCTTATGAGGATAGCCGGAGTGTGCACATTGTGATGGAGCTCTGTGAAGGTGGCCAGCTTTTTGATCGGATTACCCAACAAGGACATTACTCGGAGAAAGACGCGGCGGTGGTTTTTAAGCAGATTATTAATGTCGTGCGAGTATGCCACTCTAAGGGTGTTATGCATCGGGATTTGAAGCCTGAGAATTTCTTGATGTCGGATAAAACTGAAAGGGCTACGTTAAAGGCCATTGATTTTGGGCACTCGGTTTTTATCGAGGAAGGTAATTCCTTTGTGCGTACTTCATCCTTACATCTTTGAGCTAAAACCATTCAACTGGATTGGATTTTCAGTTGGGTATGGAAAATTTAATATTTTACGTTGAAATTTATAAACCACGAGTTAGTCCGTATTCTGTTGTCCTGTGTCTGCTTCATTCTTGTAAATTTATGTTTGGGAATTGTTGACAGGTGAGATATACAAAGACCTAGTTGGCAGCGTTTTCTACGTTGCTCCGGAAGTTCTGCAAGGCAGGTACGGAAAGGAAATAGACGTTTGGAGTGCCGGAGTTATATTGTACGTGGTGCTAAGCGGTTTCCCACCGTTTTTGGCTGGTAAGTCTGAACGGTATTGAGTTGATGTTTTCGTTATTCGTTTGTCAAAGTCATCGTGTTGAACAAAAGATGATTGGAGTTGGGGAATTTATAACTGCAGAAACTGATGGTGGGATTTTTGACGCCATACTCAACGGCAAAATCGACTTTGAAAGTGACCCTTGGCCATCGATATCTGAAAGTGCAAAAAACCTGGTTAGGAGGATGCTTACACGGGATCCTAGGAAGCGGATCACCGCTGCTGGAGTTCTGGGTACTTTCAGTTTTATCCGTTAGACATGTCCACCATATTTTAATTTGCTCTCAATTTATACTGTATTCTCTCAAACATACGTGGATAGAGCACCCATGGATCACCGTGGACGGAGAAGCGACAGATGTCCCAATCAGCATTTCTATCGTATCGAGAATGAAGCATTTCAGGTCAATGAACAAGTTCAAGCAGCTCATATTGAAGGTGATTGACTTGACGACATATATTGCCAAAATCATAATTTGAAATAAGCAGATGAGTGTTTTCTGTCTCTGACCCGCCCGTAACTGATATTTGGAACATGCTCCAGGTTGTTGCGGAGAATCTCTCAGTGGATGACATAGCCGGTCTTAAAGCAGTGTTCGCGAACATGGACTCCGAAATGAGGGGCTCTATCACCTATGAAGAGCTTAAGTCAGGATTTGCACAACTTGGGTATCCGGTCTCGGAAGCTGAGGTCCAGAGCCTCATGAAAGCTGCAAGTCCTCTAGGCCCTTTCTGCGCTCAAATTCATCGTGATTTTACTTTTTGAAATATTTTTTTCGGACACTTGGCCTCAACTGCTTATTTTACTTTTTGTAGGCTGATGTCAGCAGAGATGGAACGATTGACTACAACGAGCTCATAGCAGCCACAATTCAAAGACAGAAGCTGGACAGTGACGAGCATTTATACAAGGCCTTTCAGCGCTTGGACGTGGATAACAGCGGGTTAGTGAAACATTTTGTTTCTCCGTGACTCTGTCAGACATACACTAAGTCAAATATACGCTTGAGTTTTGACGTACGAGGATTTAGAATTTTGGCGCTCAGCTTTATCAGTCTCGTAAATTATGGCAGGTTTATTACGAGAGATGAGCTTGAAGCCGCCCTGAAGAAATACAAAATGGGAGAGGAAGCGAGCGTGAGGGAGATGATAAACGAGGCGGACACAGATAACGTGAGCTGTCAACCAGTCTTTCTTTCTTGTTTGATTTAAGGATAAGTCTCATAACTGAAGGCATCTAATCTGATCTTCCGCGCAACAGGATGGCAAGATCAATTACAACGAGCTCTGCGCGCTGGTGAGAAGTGGAACACTCCGTGAAGGTCAACAGCGCCTCGGATCTTTTCGTTTTTCTGTCTAGAGTTCACGCTTCATCTGGCGACTTGAAACAGCAAAAGATCATGAACAGGAACACGACGGATAGGTACTCATTTCGTCAAGCTCCGCTTGTTCAAGCATCCTTTGTACATTGATTATTCGAATAAAATGCTTGTTCAACCAAATTCGCGCTTGGCTGTTCCTCTGTGGTAGAATATAAGGAACATGGAGTTTTTCTACGTTTTAGTCCACTGTGAGAATACGCTAATGAGAGTTTAGGTCAGGAAGAAACGGACGATAGATGGCTATAGTTTAATAATTTAGTATTGGAAGAATGGAATCCGAGGCTGAACTCCATGTTGCCGCGACACTGTTAGCATTACAGACAACCTTTTAGGTCACCGTTGCACGTGCAGCTTAGTACATCGTTAAAGCTAAGAATATACAGTAACACGCATGTGTGCAGATTTTTCTAATACAGATTCTTGAAAACTGTAGTCCAGCGTTCGAGCTAGAGCGTGAATCAAGATTGTCTAGGGAAATAATAACAGGCTTCGATGACATTGCTTGGTAACTTGTTTCGCCTCGGATGCTCTTAGTATGCCATGTTATGGGACGTGCTGTAATTTGATATTTAATGGTCGGGTTTCTATACGTCAACCTAATCGCTCCCTTCATCGTGTTAGTAATTTATCCGACAGTGTAGAAGTGAGCATGTGCTACCGCATGCCGTGTATCCAAAGATTTCTCTTATAAGTCCGTTTTTCTAATATACCACGCTGCTAAATCGGGGTCGGATTTGGAGCTCTGGCTTTATGAAAACGGTGGAGGTTCAAGCTTGTGCTGGACTTGTAAATGTTTCCTCAGTGCTTGACATTGAGGAAGATGATGGAGGCCGTGCTAGCCAATTTGATGCGCTGTCAGCTGCGCTGCGGAGAGAAAGGAGGAGAAATGCCGAGCTTCTGGAGAAAGTTTCAGTCCTCCAAGACCGCATCAAGACGTTAGAGAGGCACGCGAAGGTAATATTTGCTTATGTTTTTTTTCTCGGCGTCATGTGATTAATGATTATAGTTCGAATCTTTCACTGGCAGTGTGGCTGCAATGCTGACATGGTTCGAAGATGTTCCAAGAAGTTCAAAAGGCAGGAGGCTGGTTGTGCTACGACCACGACATGCCGGCCATTTGAGACCGGAAACAACATTGGGTCATTACATATGAACTGCGTCAGTGATGATGAGGCCGATGATCACAAAGACAAGGAAAATCAGGACCCCGGTGGCATACCGCAGCTTCACCATAGAGCTGCTGATCGGCCTCCTCTATCCGGAAACATCGATGCTGAGAATGCTTCGCGGAGCTTTGTTAAGGTTGTTGACGAAGATATGGAGCTGGAGAAGTGTGACAGAAAAGAAACTGTAAGTGAAGATATCAAGGAAGCATCGGTGATGGCCGTTCATTTTCCAGATCGTTTTATGGATTTGCTCTCGGGTAAGAAGTATCCGAAAGTGGCTTTCTGTCCCAGGGAAGTGCGGAGAATAGTCGAGTCAGACACTCTTTTACAGAAGAACGCGCATTCCCACACCCTGAGGAAGATCATAGCGTTCTCATCTCTCGGGACTCAGCACGGATGCGAAGACATGCTAGAGTTGGATTTCAGCCATTTTCACATTGTAAGAAAGGGGCAGGGCGCTGATACGACTGATCTTGAGGTGGGTCGGCTCGGTGCATAGCTGATGAAATACGCGATTTCACGTGCAAGAAACTAACGTTTGATCTTTGCCAGGAACATGTTTTGTATGAGAATCCCGGAGTCAGGAAGAAGATTTTCCACCCTAACAAAAAGAATCCGGCATTGTGCCCGGTTCAGATACTCGAGGAGGAGGAGCTGATGCGTCCTGCTGACGTGAGCTGCCCGTCGTGTTTGTTTCTGTGCATCAAATATGGCGGAAGGACTCGGAACCTTCCACAAAATGAGTAAGAACTGATGTCATCTTATCAGTAAATGATTTTTTTTGTTTTGTTTCGGCAGCGTGAACGTTGGATTTACTTTTCAGGTACGTGCGACAGCGGATGGGGAGAAACAAGCTGAAGTCTTTCGGGCCAATGATGTGTCGAACGGCTATGCTGGTGCACGTTCGGGGCGGGGGCTTCTTCTTCAAGACGCTCGGTATTACCCTCCTTTTCATGGCGGGGTTTTCAGATGACGTGGTGAAGAAGGAAACCGAATACAGAAGCTTGGACTTGCTACGGAAGTACTACCGGTAGGCAGTAAACTGAACTCGAGCTCCAGGCCTCCAGCACTTCACATATCATCTTCTGGAAGATTCGTTTCATTTTACGTTTATCGTCTTCTGACCAAATACTTTTTTCCTTTTGCAGGACGGACGCGGAAACTGAAGGCCAGGAGGTGTTCCTGCCACACCGAGCAGCACGTCCGGAAACCCAGCGCGTGGAAGCAACGAAAAGGTCCAAGGGAAAACGGAAACCGAAGCCTGATAACTCTCAAAGATCGTCCATGACGAAGCTGCAGCCTCCCCACATATCCTCAGCTCCACCTTCGTCACAGTTTGAGCTGTTGGGTTACCCTGCCTCGACGCAGCAGCCTACGTCAGCAGACAGCCTACAGCTTCTCCCTGCGAGCCCAAGTGTCACACCTTGCCACAATCAGACCTCATATCCAGCCTTCCCACCACAGCCGAACCACGGCTTCATGCCTGTGATATACTGACCGCCGCCCATCGCCTACGCCCCCTGCCCTTATCCTCCTTACACTCTTCCGACACCTGCCTACGCTCTTGGTGCGACAAAGTCAGTGGAAGCTTCAGTGGAGACTCGAACACATGCTGAGAAATGCGGTGGCCGCACCAACTCCAGCTCGTCTAGGACTCAACCGCCGAAGGAGTAGCAGCAGATCGAACTTCCAGGCTTGTGACTTGCACTTACGACATTACTTCTGAGACTGGGGAACAAACTTGCGCCTCTGGCCTTCACGAGGCATCTGATTCATTCAGCAGCTGCATGTCTATGTGGGCATCAAGATATTACACTGCTTGTTGCAGTGATGTATAGAGCTTGTTGGCATCTGCCTGCCAACTTGTATTGTTCATTCATATTCCATTAATGCAAGCAAGATCGGATTGGAAGCCGAACAAATGGGTCTCGGTTTTCAATTTTTCGGTTGAATTGATGATTTAAATCGGTTCGATCCCGGGTCCATTTAAATATAATTATTACTAAAAATCAATTTTAATCTGTTAGTTATTCTAAAAATAATAAAATATTGTAATGGTCTTTTGGTCAAAGGAATCCCAGCTCAAACATTTTTAATAAAATAAAATTTTAGCTATTAATAATATATAATTAAATCTTAATTAAGTCATCAATTACATTAAACCGGTTCACCGATTTTGTAAAAAATCAGCTGATTTATTCAATTTTGTCGGTACAATCCGATATTAATTTCAAATCAGACCTGATTCGATTTTTGATTCAACCGATCGATTGTGATAACTATGAGATGCAGGCATGTCTAATGTGGTATGACAAATATCAGATAGCCCCAGCCCTTCAAAGATCAAAATGCCCTACATCATGTCCTAATCAACATCAAATGACCCACGTGCACAGTTAACGACCTCATTAGCATTTGCTCACATGAGTCCAACCATTTCTTTCGCCTCGCCTGCACCATCATCATCTCATATGACCCACCACCAACTTTGTAGCCACCTACAATGGCATCTTATCTTTTTGCCATATTTTCTTATTCACCACTCATCAACTTTCATGCACCCTTTGTCTTTTCCTTTGGCATATTTTAATCAGTGTGGACCTCGACTTCCCAAACAAGATTCAAACTTGATTGCATTCATTCACGGATGATACATTTACACAGCCACCTACCATGGAGCATCGTCATGCTCTTCACCGCCATGCCAACACTAATGGAAACTGGAAACAAAGCACTGCCCATCAAAGAACAACAAACAAAGAACAAACCATCTTTATTCTGCATCAACAACAAAAGCTTGCAGAGCAGTGGAAGCTTGAAGTAGAGCGGCAAAGAACTAGTGCCTGTTGACGGCGCTGCACTGAAGTCTGATCTCGCCTTTGTCCCCGGTGAGCGGATTGTTCTCGGTCAGAATAGTGATCGCCCTCGAAAACTCCTTGAAGAAATAGTCCTGGCTCTTCGCCATCTTCTTCACATACGGCTTGGTCCGCTTATCCGTCGCCAGCTGATGATCCACCAGCAGCAGCCCCTTGTTGTCCAGTATGTTCCGGTAGTAGTTGTTGTCCAGGATCATGGGCGTGCCGCGGTCGTTTCTCACATACTGCACGGCCTTCGGGTCCGGAATGGGATCCGGGCACTTGTGCAGCATGTGCCCGATGTGGCTGGGGTTGATTGCCGGATCAACCTCCGGGTACAAGCGGTGCACCAGCTTGACGCAGTGGGTCCTGCCGACACTGTGGGAGCCCAGGAGCGCCACCAGGCCGGGCGTGTCGATCCCCATTTTGGAAAATCTCTCGAGCACGACCGTCATGCTCTCGTTGTGGTCCGGGAGGTACTGCTCCAGGATCTCCGCGCGGCTCTTCCTCCCGTCTCTTCTTCCCGTTTTTAGAGGAATGTATGGACCTCCTAGCTGCAAATTGACACCGAACAGCATCCTATTCAGACATGTCTTAGTCCCAAACATTTCAAATAAAGACTGTCGATCACTGTATGCAACCATGGTCAAACTAATTAAATGGTACCAAATCTGTAGCTCTAAGATCCAGATGGAGAATCTACCAAAGATGGAAACTTCCACGCAAACCCAGATAAAGGATGTGATCTTTAGCATCAAAATGTGATTGGGGCAAGTTCCAGTTTCATGTTTGTGTTCTTAGACATGTCCAGATCTGTGTTTGATGAAATTACCGAGGTTGGAAATGATTCAAGAAGCGTACCGCAGCGATGCCTTCTCTACCAGACAAGACGAGAATATCTGCGCAGGAGACGACGCCTGGGCACTCCCTCTCCACGGCCTCCTTGATGGTGTCCAGGTACCTGAAGTTCCTCAGCCCGAAGCTCCTGTCGGTCTCCTTCTCGGACAGGGACCTCCTCGTCGAGTCCAGCAGCAACGAAGCGTCGCATGACTAGAAGAAGACAGCATTGATCGGAAATTGAGCCGACCCACTTCAGCTGGACAGCGAAGATGAACAAAAAAATGGGAGAAAAATAAAGGATTCAGCTCGATTATTACCTCGACAGCGCAGTCGTGGAAGATGTTCCTGAGCCAGGAGAAGGCGGTGTTCTTGTGGCGCTTGTACAGCAGCTTGACCTGCTCTCTGATGATGTCTTCGGCTTGGGGGCAGGAGTCCTTGTAGAAGTTGAACACCAGTCCCGGATCCTGAGGCGAGACTGTTTCTGCTTCTGCTGATGCAGAAACACAGAGGAAGGCGATGAGAGTGAGGGAGAAGAAGAGATGTTTGGCTGCCATTCTGGCTTGGTTTTGGATCACTTCACTGCTTCACTTCACGCTCTTAAATAACCAAAAAGGAGTCATCAACCATTGAGTAACCACCTCTCATGTTAGAAAGTTAAAATATAATTTGTAACCAATGTTAGCCGCCATGTCTACAAATTTTGACATATAAATGCTCATTTGACGTCACATTTTATCAATTTGAAAAATAAAAAAAATTAAAATCAATAATGACACATGTTATTTAAATTTTCAATATATCATGTGATGATTTTCTTAGAAATCTTTCCACTATTTCTCTCTTTGAGAGTGTTCAATTGTTCATAGTCAGGGTGATAAAACATATCATCCAAAAATCACTTACACAAAAATTGAAAGCTGTCGAGAGTTGATAATTTAGTCTGGATTGAAATTATACTCAGAATCATATTAGAATGGGGCGAATCAGATTGGACAAGATTGATTTCAATCTTGTCTTATGTTCATAAATTTCATGAATTTTAATTTTTCAGTCATGGTACAAATTTGGTAAATTCCGATCTGGGACTGGAATGGAAAGGACGGACATTTCTTAGGAAAATATTGTTTTTACTATATTACTTAAATATAAATTTTTAATATACAAATATAATATTTATTATTAATTTCTGATAAAAATTAAAAATCATGGTTCGGTTCAATCCAAATCTAAAACTTTTCAGATTCGGTCGGGTCGATTTAAATTTAATATAATTTTCACTTTTTGAGATTTTTTATTGTGTTTCAATTCAATTCCGACCCGGTCCGTTTATGATTGATGAACCCACTACGAGAGTGGGGCGCACAGGTGTAAAAATAAAGCCATCTGTATTACACTTGGAGTGTGAATTTGTTGGATCCACACTCAAAATCAATTGACAATGAATAAAGGAGTCCAACTATATATAATGATCAATTTAGAGCTTCCACTGGGCGATATGGGATAATACCACTTAATATGCTCAACACTCCCCCTCACTTGCGAGGACCTTTATTAACCTCGACAAGTGGGACCTCGTGCGGATCTAGTTAAACGTCACGGGGATGTTCTAAGAGTGCGGCTAAAACCCGCTCTGATACCATGTAGATTTGTCGGATCCACACTCAAAACCAATTGGCAATGAGTGGGGGAGCCCAACTATATATTAGGATCAATTTAGAGCTTCCATTGGGCGATGTGGGATAATACTACTTAATATGCTCAATACTCTCCCTCACTTGCGAGGACCTTTGTTAACCTCGACAAGTGGGACCTCGTGCGGACATAGTTAACCGTCACGGGCATGTTCTAAGAGTGCGGCCAAAACCCGCTCTGATACCATGTATAATTAGTTGGATCCACACTCAAAACCAATTGGCAATGAGTGGGGGAGCCCAACTATATATAAGGATCAATTTAGAGCTTTCACTAGGCGATGTGGGATAATAACACTTAATATGCTCAACATGGAGCTTGTTCAAACATTTTTCTCATCTTTAAACAAATATTTTTTCCTTGTATTTTAGGGTGTCATCACTCAGTTGTGTCATACATTATCACATTAAAATTGAATGAGATTCCTTGTAAGATCCTTATGAATTAGATAATTGACTCTCTTAATATTTTTTCTGAACCTACCCCTACTGATAAGAGGCTACTCAATTAACAAATCTTTTATTGAAACACTTTGCTTTTGCGCACTCCTTATGAAAAAACGTTTTACTCCTCAAATATTCAAATTTAAAATCTCTTATGATATATTAATAGGGGTGTTCACCAGTCTGAATCGGATCAAACCAGAATCAAAATTTGTAAATTTCTCGGATAGAAGGTTGGATCGAATTAAAAGTGTTTTGAACCAAACCAAATATTTTTGGTTTGGACCGGATTAATGAAAATATTAAATTTTATTAGAATATTAATAAAGATATTTTTATTTGTTTAATAAATAAGAAATATTTTATGTATTATATTAAACTATTACTTTTCTCTTAAGAAAATATCAAACCAGACCATTCCATTCCATTATGGATCCCAATTTTTCGGATTTGGACAGAAAAACCGGAATCTTAAAACTAGTGGATCATAAACCGGAGGGAATGAATCAAACAGTCCGATCTGATATCTTACATTTAGATCAGGACCAAAGTCTCTTTTTGGTCCAAACCCAATTTAGTAGTTTTGGATAAGGGTGTAATGATTCGGTTTGAATTGGTTCGGTTCGGTTCGGTTTTTAATAAAAAATCAAACCAAACCATTGGTAATCGGTTTGAGAAATTTGTTATCGAACCGAACAACTAGTTTTAAAAAGCCTAACCAAATCAAATCACATGGTTCGATCCGGTTCGATTAATTGTTTTTGATGAACTTTATTGACTAATTTAACTACTAAATAGGAGAATTTTCATATAAAATTCTAATTTTATTTGGTTTGGATCGATTCGGTTTGAAAATATTAAAAACCAAACCAATAGTCATCGGTTCTTCAAAATTTGAAACCATAACCGAACCACTAACATTTCAATCCAGATCGAACCTATCAATTTAGTTCAATTTAATTCTATTCATCGATTTATCAATTTTTATTTATACTTACTCCCTCTGTCCTCTTTATATGTCACTTAACTGAATTTTTTTGTCCACTTTTATTTGTCACTTAACAATTTTCAATGCGCATTTAATGTCAACAACTACCTTAAAATGTCAAACATTTATTACTTCATTATCATATTCAATAAAAAATATATTCTCCACCAGTGATCATCTACCAATTTTCATTTTTGCACGAATTTTTTTATAAAAACATCAACCACCCACTCATTAAATTTGTTCAACCGCTAACATTAATTTCACCTTAATCTATTCAAATTAACCGTAAACGATATGTATTAGAGGACGGAGAGAGTATAATTTTGGAGGATTTATTGACATGGGAAGTGTCACTTTTTTTAGGACTGCAAATATGGGTTTGAGGTTGACATCATGACATGTGAGTTTGTTTTGCATAATGAGTGCATCGGATGATTCATGAAGCATTCAATGCCCAAAGAAGTTAAGGGCATGCGGTGGGAGAGCAGCCCTAATAAGGGCCGGCTGTGATCTGTTACTTTACAAACAAAACGACACCGTACGAATTTGGCTTTGGTGTGTCACAATAACTCTTGGATGTTTAGGGAAAAAGTACTATGGTTTGTGACGTCCTCTTAATTTCAATGAAATACGGTGTTATTTTTTTCGTTTTCTGTCTTATGTATTCATCAGTTGTTCTTTTCTGCAAATATTGAAGCACAAATTATCTAATGAATATAACAGATCATCTGATGAATATATTAGGTCAACTAGTGAGAATATTCATGAGTTCTACTTTTACATTCATCAGTTGTACTTATATATTCAACTTGTGAATATAGAAGTACAACTCATGAAATATGTTGTTATATTCATCAGTTGTGTTTATATATTCATCAGTTCTTGCGGTGTGTCATTTATTTGTTGGGATGAGTGCTAGCTTGATTGTCTGGCTAGCTCTAATTAATCTATCAAATTATTGTAATCAAGAAATGGTCACTGTCCTTTAACTCCATTATTTAGTTTCGTACTAACCATGGCTCATAATTAAAAGGCCAGACATTCAGACAACCTGTGGCCTCACCTTTATTTATTTATTATTTTTTATGGTTATCAAGAGCCGTACATTTCCTAATTAATTTTCATTTCTCATATATAAAAGAATACGAAAGTGACAGTACCCGTATAGTGGAGGTGAGTAAATAAAGCTTGATAACGGTTCACAATTAGGATTATAATATATTATTAAATTAAGATTTCAAATCATATTTATAAAATAATTTGTCGAAAGCGCAATTCTAAACAGTAATTTTCACAAAAAAAAATCAGTATAAATAAATAAAAACAAAGTCAGATAAGAAATAGTTAAAAAAAGCTGATTTGAAAAATAAATCCATAGTTATAAACATATTTTTCATAAACCTTTTGTCCATGTTGTACAAACCTCCTTACAAACCTATACTTGAATCCATTTATCATACAATAATTTTATACTTTCATGTTATGTTAGTTATCAAATGTTTAAACAATTCATACAATGGATATAATTAGTATATTGATATTTAATTAAAATTGATATTTTTAAATTTTAAAACACAGTATAAAGACAACCTAATTGATTTAAAAAATCACGGTTCTTATATCTTAAAACACCGTATAACATATTCATCAAGAAGATAGTCGATATTTTTAACTATAAAACACAGTATAAATTATATCTTTTAAAATGTGTTTTAGAATTAAAAGCGTCATCTATCTTTCATGAAATTCATCATTAATGAGATATCGTATCATTAGTCAGGAAGAAATAATACACCGCTCATATGGAAAGTTTATGCCAAATCAGACTTATCTCTGACATAAATCTCATGAAACATGTTTGGTAGTCCGTATGGAATGTGGGTGTATCACCTAATTGAAAGAAATTGTTAATACATGTTTTAAAGAATAAAATTTATGATACGTATTATTAATACTTATACAGATAGTGAACCAAATATTTTTAATTGACATTATTTATTTATCTCATTACTAATATACTGTACCAAACAGTAGGTTAGGGACACGAAAGGGTAAATGTCAATAATTGATTTATCAAATAATAGAACGCAGCCACCGACAGTCGAAATGCCAAGTGGATTGATCTCAGCTTATGACAACATCTGACTCGCACACGGGTCCCATTTTCCACCACCTGTCAACCCATCTCTTTATTATATGTTAGAATTTTGGGTTCGGTATTGAGTTATATTTTTATTCTGATTTAAAAACTCGAATCATACTTTAACAATTTAATATAAATTAATTTATTTTTTTCTTACTGGCAGGCATGAAAAATTGATCAAATACTCTTCCTCAGCATTATATATGTTTTAATTCAGTATACGTAGTTCATTAAAGAAAACATAGAGCTTTTAATAATGGTTGGATTCTGACAGGTCCGTGCCTACGCCGATGGAATTGCTTAGAGATTCACAAATCATTAATTACCCCATTGCATTTTTTGTAATTAATTAAATAACTCTAATCCATTATTATCCTAATCAACCCTTACAGGCCAACACGGGGCCCAATGTTAGCCCAAATCTGGTCACAGTGACGCTTAGCCCATAAAGGCTCGTATTAGATTTAGATTACACCAGGTTAGATTTTCAAGTCGGGTAGAGGCGATCCCGGGTTAATTTGTTTCGGTACCGAGCTTAACGGGTCGACTACAAGTCGGGTCGAGGCGATCCGGTTTCCCGCGATTTGCTGATGAATGTGATTGCGAAGCCGCTGGACGGCCGAGGAGGTCAGAAGTTGGACCCTGCGCTCAATCGATACGTAGCTGCTTCTATTGTGCTTCGTAGTTGCTACTGAGGTGGTTTGATTGTCCTTCCGTCAGGTGCATTTCGCAATTTTATTTCATAGATTTTTTGTTATTTTTGTTTTATGAAAAAATTGTTGTTGGACTGATTTAGTTCGGATCTGGGAATTGATTTGTTTCAGGAAACTTAGTTCAGTGGTTAATTGATTTGTGAAAAGGAGTTTGCTGCTCGATTATGATTTTGGTACAATTTCGGGTTTGGGCTGAAGGTTAGGGTTTTCAGGAATTGAATTGTGTCTCTGCATTGATTTTGGATACTGGTGTAATCCAGGGTCCGAGGTGAAGGTTAGGGTTTTCAGGAATCGATTTGCGCGTCTCTGAATTGATTTTGGACTCTGGTGTAATTTATGGTCCGAGCTGAAGATTAGGGTTTTTAGGAACTGGACTTTGCGCTCTGGGCTGATTTTGGATTTTTGTGTCAGGGTCAGAGTCCTGCTTAGTTGCTGAAGTGTGAGAGAAGAGTGACTGCGGGTTTGTGATAGTAGATGGCTGCATGCTCTCCAGAAATGGATGAGGGTGGCAATCAGAATGAGCCAAGTAGTTCAAAGTTGCCTGAACGAGTTGAATGTGGCATGGAGTTGCGTGATGAAGAGGATGAAGACGAGGATGTGGACTTTAATCCGTGTCTGAAGGAAGCGCTCTCGCCAGATGCTTCTTCAAGTTTGAGCTCTGAAATTGAAGAGCGGGATTTAGTGAACTATTTGCAGAATGAAGAGGATGAGGTTATTGCCCAAAGTTTAGGAACTGCGGACGAGAAAGCTTTTGAGTATCTTGAAAATGTGGCTTCGGTTTCTCAGTCTGAGATTGAAGGTGGAAGAGATCATGAGATGGGGATAAGTAGCGGGGCAGATATTGCTGATGATGGTACTGCTGAGGAGTTAGGAAGCAGAGAAGATATGAGGAATCCCAGTTTGGATTTGGATGATGACAATGATGCTATATGTAAGAGGACTAGGGCTCGTTACTCACTTGCAAGTTTTACTCTTGATGAGCTTGAAACTTTCCTTCAGGAGTCCGATGATGACGATGATCTTCCAAATGTTGATGATGAAGAAGAGTACAGGAAGTTTCTTGCTGCAGTTTTGTTGGATGGGGAGAGTGACGGAAAGGATGACCAGGAAAATCAGATCATTGATGATGAAGATGAGGAAAATGATGCAGATTTTGAGTTAGAAATAGAGGAAGCTCTTGAGAGTGATGTTGATGAGAGCTTGCTAAACACGAAAGAAAAAGATGAAGCAGGGAGGCGACCAGAGACCCGGCAAAATAACCGCAAGAAGGCATCATTTAATAAGGACATTGGGCATTTACCTAACAAGCAGAGGCCTTTGCGCCCGTTAGTCCCCATTATGCACAGCACTCCGATTCCGCAGTTGTCAACCATGGACAGGACAACTGTACAGCCATGTTTGTCTTCATTGCCTCAAAATGGGGTTCAAAGTGGATTTACGCCTCATCAGTTGGGCCAATTGCACTGCCTAATATATGAGCATGTTCAGTTGCTTGTCCAAGTTTTTTCTCTCAGTATATTTGATCCGGCTCGGCAGCAGATTGCCTCACAGGTCCAAAGCCTGATTATGGATTTGATTGATAAGCGGAATCAGGCTTTGGGAATGCGAAGTGAGCCTCATCCATATTATTGTTTTGGTCCGCCTTATGTTCATCCTTCTGTGCCTTGCAAACTTCCCAAAACTTGGCCAGTCCAATTCTCGTCCGTGCAATCTGCTTCTGGGCATTTTGTATCATTCCAGTCAAGTAGTGTGTCACCTGCTGATGTAGGAAATTGCAACGAGGACCATGGAGATGCTTCACAAACAGTGGAAAAGATTTTCTGGTTGCCACTGATAAGCGGTCCTCTGTACTCAATTCTGGACACCGCCCCACTTGGGTTGGTAGGGGAATACATGAATGATGTCAAAATAGGTATTATTAATGTTTGAGATAATAGTAATTATTTTTTTCAATTTTCTGCCTTGGCATGATTGTACAAGTTCTCATCTTGCCTGTGTTTCTCTCAATTATTTGTCAGCAACAAGAGATTATCAGCAGAGATATCTCAGAGATACTTCTGATTCTCAGTTTGAGCGTGAATCTATGTTTCCAAGTTTTTTAGATCCCACTCAAGGCTGTGCTGACCCCACAGCTGCTAGAGCTTCTTCCTGTAGTGATAATCCATCTTCTTTATCCAGTCGCCAGTTACCAAAGAAGACATTTGCTGCTGAGCTTATTGAAAATTCGAAGAAACAACCAATCGCCCCAGTTCCTAGAGTCATATGTAAACTTATCCAGAGATTTTATGCAGTTTTTAATCCTGCACTCTATCCCCGCAGACCACCACCTGTTGTCATTGCCAATCGAGTCCTTTTCACTAGTACGGAAGACGTGTAAGTTAAACATCTCTTCTCTTTTACTCACACTTTTCTGATTGTGAGGTTGATCTTAATTGAATTATATGCCTGCTCATGTCTTAGTCAATAATTGAGTGTAGCTGAGATGCTACATACTACTAAGACCCTGCTTTTATAGTTTTGGGGACCCAGATCCTAGCAGGACACTGTTGTAGAACGTACAACCTGTATCCTTGATTAATTAAATAACTGTCACTGACCTTGAATTTTGAAAGGTCATTTTACTCAACATGGACGTTGACAGTTTAATGCGATATGAAATATAATTTTGTTCAGGACACGTGGCGTGTCCGTCAAATTTTGAGTTAAGTAGTTTATATACAGTTTCATAGTTGGGTTAAATCAGTAATGGATATATGTTTGATTTTGTTGTATCTAACACCTACCTATGAGTCGATGAGATCTAGCTACTGTTCATTCTGATTTTGCATGTCTTATTTGTTATACAATGTCGCCTCTTAGGTCAGCTTGCGATAAAATCATGGCATAACTTGTTCTTTTTTGATGATATACAATTATTTTATCAGATTACTAGCATTAGGGATGATGGAGTACAACACAGATTGGAAGGCCATTCAGCAGCGCTTCTTGCCTTGCAAATCAAAGCATCAGGTTTTTTTACTACACTTCTTGAAAAATATTACAATTTCTCACTCTGATGTATGTTTGCCTAATAGCTTCAGGAGACAGCAGTTTCATCTTTTCCGTTACATATTAAACAACTTAATATTTGCTAACTTACAAACTTTTCAGTCATTTTCACTCAAAATGACTTATGATGATTATTATGTTTGGATGCGTTAGTTTCACTAATGACGTCATTTTATTTAGTTATAACATTGAATCTTCTCTATCTGGATTCAATTTTTTTCCTGAGTCCAATGTGATAGATATGCTATGAAGGATGCTTCAGTTTCTACATCAGTTTTATCAGGCGACATGACACTTTGAACAATTTTAAATGGTTGCAACATAGAGTTATTTTCCTGCGCTCCTGCTCATTTCAGTCCATGATTAACTGATACGCATGCAATATATCTGTTCCGCATCCATGAATGTTGTTTTCAATAGTGAGTTTCTGGAGATATGTGTAATTGTTTCTGTAATGGGGACTAGTTGTTCGTTATGCATGTTCTTTTTTATATAGAATATACTATTGTTTTTTGTACAAGAATTGTGACCTTGCATATGGTGGATCTTTGTTTACAGATCTTTATTAGGCAAAAGAACTGCTGCTCATCTAAAGCTTCAGAAAACCCTATAAAGGTGTGTAATGTTGCACTCATGATATTTATGTGACTTTTATGTTTTGCGATTTATGCTTTTATGTAGACAAAACAGCTCAGAATAGCATCTGCAGTTTGGAACATAACCAAACAAATTTAGGCAAGGTGAATTTAGCACTTTGTCAATGTATGGTAGACAGTTATGGATAAGAATATTTGAAAGTTGAAATATCCTGGCATCCTATCACCAGGAATAAGTTTAGTATTCTGTAGCTGGTAAATGAGTTTCCAGAAAGAACCATGTAACATGTGGTAGTGGAATGAAGTTCTCAATATGTAAATTCACATATCCCGCTGGGCATAATTTATCTATCAATTAAAGAGTTCCATAATTATTGCGGGGCTATACCGAATCACCATGTTATGGCCGTCGATTACTTCTCATGTGGCTGGGGATTTCCATAGCCTGGCCTGATTTATTAATTTATCGGCATTCTTCTCTCTCTCTCTCGGTAAAATATTTTACTGTTATTATAGATGAATAAACTCTTAGCTTTTGGATGAATTGAGTGAATAATTGTCTGTATTACAATTTACAAATGAAGTCTGCTCAACTTATTTCATAAGAGGCAAAACAGCTGACTTCATTTGATGCAGGCAGTTCGGCGGATGAAAACATCTCCATTAACAGCGGATGAAGTAGCACGTATACGTGAGGTAATTATCTCTTACAAATTCATGGATTTTGATTTCACTTAGTTGATGTGGTCAATTAAGTCAGTTAGTATCTTCTTGAGCAATAACGATCATGGTCAGCATTTAACAATTTAAGTCACTTGATATGAATCTGAAAAGAGATTTCTGGTGATTATGAAATCATTCTATTTGTCAGTGTATGGAGATATTTTACTTAGCCTGTAGCTGGTAAAATGGCTGAGGCTTCATTCTCATCGCCTTTTGCATTTTCTAGGGACTCCGGATTTTCAAGCTCGACTGGTTTTCGATCTGGAAATTTATAGTTCCATATAGAGATCCATCCTTGTTAGCCAGACAGTGGCGCATAGCCCTCGGGACACAGAAGTCCTATAAAACTAACGCAGCTAATAGAGAAAAAAGGCGGCTATACGAAGCAAACCGAAGGAGATCCAAGGCTGAGATGGCTGAATGGCAAACTCAATCTGAAAAGAGAGTATGTTTTCGGTTTGATGCTGACATTGTGAGTTAGGATTATGAAGTTAGTAGCACATGCTCTTTTCAAATTTTTTATTAACGCAATGCCATCATGGTCAATGTGAATGCAGGACAACCACAACAGTGGTGATGATTCTGTTGAGAATGAAGAGGAAGCTTTTGTTCATGAGGCATTTTTAGCAGATTGGAGGCCCGGTGCTTTGTCTTCAGTGTCGTCCCAGCCCCAGTACTTTGACCTTGGTGGAAAGAATGTTTCACAAGTCCAGGCGTATCATTTAAACCAAAAGAGTACCCACTTGCCTGTCAATTTTCAAGGTAATATTGGAAATGGTGTAGCTGCACACAATGTGAATTACACAACTCCTGATACAGTGATGAAATATCCAATTTCCGGTGCAACTCCAAACTCTTCAAGATCTACGTTCTGTATGCGACCTTATAGAGCTCGGCGCACACGCAAGACCCAAATGGTTAAATTAGCACCAGACTTACCTCCCTTAAATCTTCCACCATCAGTTCGTGTGATCTCTCAATCAGCCTTTAAGAGTTACCATCCCATTGCGTCAGTCAAGGTTCCTACCAGCGGCACTGGTGGGGCACCAACTGTGGCCCCTGCACGACGTACTTTCCCAAGGGCTGGTGCTTCCTATTCAAATACGTGTATACCAAACCAGAGAAGTTTAGCTGGACCAAGCGTTACAAATTCGAGAAAAGACAGTGGTGAAGCAGACCTTGAGATGCATCCTTTGTTGTTCCAGTCATCTGGTGATGGGAGTGGGCTGCCCTACTATCCATTGAAATTTGCATCCGGCACTTCAAGTTCCTTCAGTTTCTTCAGTGAAAGTCAACCTCTCGTCGGTACAAGTCTCTTGCACAAGGAGCAAGATGCTACTCTGGGATCTTTGTACAGTTCTTTGAAGTCAATGGAAACTACTTCAGCATCATGTGGTATCGATTTCCATCCACTTTTGCGGAGGGCTGATGATGCTGAATGTAGTGCGAGAACCTCACCCTCACCTGTTCAACTGATTATGAACTCAGAATTTGTGAACGATACGGCAACAGGTATTTATCATTCTAGTTCTTGCGAGAAAGCGCATGAGCTGAATTTGGAGATGCGGCTAAGTTCCACCTCTAAAAGCCAGCAGACTAGAATGAAGAAAAATGGGGCAGGCAATAAGAAGACCAATTCAAGTGCCAGTGCCCCAGCATTTGGAAGTACGACTGATCTCGAGGGCACACGAGATTATCCTTCCAGTCCTGGCAGAGATGCCCCAAATGCACCTTTCCTTCTTGATCCAAACACGAATGCACCTTGTACATATAGAATGGATCTTGGCGGTGAACAGTCTCTGGACATTGTAATGGAACGAGAAGAGTTGAGTGACTCTGATGACGAAGACAATGAAATTGAGGAGGATGTTGAGTTTGAGTGTGAGGAGATGACTGATTCTGAACCAGATGTTGACTCGGATTTCGAAGCTGCTCTGCAGACCCAAAATAAGGTACATTCAGCTATTAAACCATCGCTTTATCTAGTAAATAGTCAGTAAAGGCTGAATCAGTTGTTTTTCACTTTATCTAGTTTCAGTTTTGTTTGTAGTTTGGATCCGTCTGACTTATATCATCTGTTGTTCATCAGGAAGTTGTAGCCTCTGAGAGATTCACAGTCACAGAGCCCCGTTCCGAGGAACAGCCTCTTGCAGATGGAAGCCGTGTCCATCCATTCTTGACATTAAATTGGTCTGCGCAAGAAAAGGATTCCCAGAAGCAAAACATAGATCAGAAGATTACAGACAATTTGATTCCTTCCCAACCCAATAGACCCAGAAAAAAGAGAACACCAATCAGAAAAAGAAACAGCGTGACAGCTAAAACTCCATCGCCCCATCAACTTAGCCTCGGTTCCGCAATCAAAGCGCACCCTAAGAAACCCCGGAAACGGGTGTGCAGATCAAAATTGAACCTTAATGTTGCTGCTGCAGGATGTTCTGACTCTGTCAATATTGATAAACAGACTTGACTGACAGCTCTTTCAAGGGAGGTCAGTTTTTAATTCATTCTCCACAAAGAAGGCGGGAAACTATCATAAAGCACGGAAATATCATCATTTTATGGTAATAAAATAACATTATTGCCATTAGGAGATGGAACGGAATAAAAGTGATTGGAGTCTGGAGACTGCCTCATCAAGTAACAAATCAGGTATGGGCAGTAGTAGGAGTGACCGGGCCCGATACAAATTAAATACGGCATTACTGCGTAAGAATGTCTTCCGGGCAGCAATTCTGCCTCTGGGCGTTTGGTCAGGCATTGTGTATTCCTTTTTCTGTCCGATTGGGTTTGAAGGCATTGCTCAGGGCTATGGATGAAAATGAAATGACTTTATCACTCAGCTAAAAGGGAAGAAGTTAATATTAATATATATATATATTTTTTGATTTTGGGATGGTTTGTGACGATTGTTGGAGGTGGGGGCCACTTGGTTTTAAGATTTTGCATTAGATGAGGGGCAGTGCCCGAGTCGATTGTGGTGCATGTAGTGACTTTTCGTATGATGATACACTGATCTGGTTCTGCAGGAGTAGCTGGGGAGTTTAGGTGTCTAATGAATGGTAGATAAGGCTATGCCTCATTATTGTTATACAAATTATTTACTTACTTTACATGGAGGGGGGTGTGGAAGAAGCCTCTCACGTTGCCTGAAACGATTAAGAAGTGTCCAAGCAGCTGTGATGAGGCCACAAGAGCTCAAATTGACTGAAAATCAGTTGCAGAGATGCTGGGTTTATTACTAATCTGTGAAAATGGCTGGCTAATATGAGAGAGCTTGAGATCATTTTAGTTAAACGTCGCTGCCAAACCACAGATGCTATTGGTTGCGGCTGTCACACAGGACGGTTGAGATTTGAGAGGCATGAAAATTGAAGAGCTCTGGCACACACATTAACCAACTTGTGGTGATAGGGGTGACTGCATCAAATCCAAACTGGTATGTGCTCGCCTACTCAAACTTTCCCTGCGCGATGCTAAGTATGATCAGCTCCTGGATGCGCATCCACTGATAGCCCGGGTACTGAAAAGAGAGCTTCAGCAGCATATTCTGTTTGCTGGTTGGAGCCTTCGAGGGCACCGAATTCAGTATGCCAAAAGGGAAGTGGGGGTCTTCAATAGAGCCAGCCAAAGGTCAGTCATTGACTTGGTGACATGAAATATCAACATTAATTTATCTGGCCAATAAGTTTCAAAATCCTTATCTTAAAACCTCATCCATTTTGCCAATTTCCTCTCCCCTCCACCTCTCATTGGGCTCCCCTCCCCCAACACCAGAGCAACATCTCCAACTTGTGAACATAAGCGAACCAAACAGATCTATCTGGTTCATCTTCCTCTTTTCTCGTCTGCAGATTTCATTTGCAGAAAGCTGAAGCTGAAGCTCAAGTAGCACTGATCCTGTCGAGCCATGTCTTGTTCGAATTTGACAATGTGGGTGTCCTCAAAACCCTCTCTTTCCGATGCTTCCCCGCTCTCATTCCGGTCATGTGTCAGCGCATTTCCTCTGTCCGGTCAGAACTCAACCCCTTCCAACTCGACGAAATCGTCATCCTCAGCAGCACCGATCCAGTGCGGTCTCCGCGAGCTTCGTGATCGTATTGACTCTGTGAAGAACACCCAGAAGATCACAGAGGCCATGAAGCTCGTGGCGGCTGCTAAAGTGAGAAGAGCCCAAGAAGCTGTTGTGAACGGCAGACCCTTCTCCGAGACTCTGGTTGAGGTTCTTTACAACATCAATGAGCAGCTGCAAACTGAGGACGTCGACACGCCGTTGGCTAATGTCAGGCCTGTGAAGAAAGTTGCTTTGGTTGTTATAACAGGTGACCGCGGGCTCTGCGGCGGGTTCAACAACATGATCATCAAAAAAGCCGAAGCGAGAATCAAAGACTTGACTAAACTGGGATTGGACTACACTGTCATCAGCGTCGGCAAGAAGGGTAACTCTTACTTCCTCCGCAGGCCTTTCATTCCCGTTGACAAGTTCCTGGAAGGCGGTAACCTGCCAACAGCCAAAGAAGCTCAAGCCATTGCAGATGATGTTTTTGCACTGTTCGTCAGTGAAGAAGTTGACAAGGTTGAGCTCTTATACACCAAATTCGTCTCCTTGGTCAAATCTGATCCTGTCATCCACACCTTACTCCCACTCTCGCCCAAAGGAGAGATCTGCGACATAAACGGTGTATGTGTCGATGCCGCTGAAGACGAGTTCTTCAGGCTGACAACCAAAGAAGGTAAACTGACAGTTGAAAGAGATGTTGTCAGGACAGCCACCCCCGACTTCTCACCAATTTTGCAGTTTGAGCAAGATCCAGTTCAGATCCTGGACGCACTCCTGCCCCTCTACCTGAACAGCCAGATTCTGAGGGCGCTTCAGGAGTCATTGGCTAGCGAACTCGCCGCCAGGATGAGCGCTATGAGCAATGCCAGCGACAACGCATCAGACCTGAAGAAGTCTCTATCTACCCTATACAACCGACAGCGCCAGGCCAAGATTACAGGAGAGATTTTGGAGATTGTTTCTGGAGCCAATGCTACCATGTAAGCATAATTTTTTTTTCTATCTCCAACCACCTTCCAATGCTGCCTTCTCTTTGTAGCCTGCAGCAGCTGTTCTCCAATGAACATTTCTGTATTCTTCAACATACTTATAAATACGCTTCTCAAGTTCCCATTTTTTATCATCTGCAATAGCTTTCCATTCCACATCGATTACATGATGAGCAAGATGCCTGTGGCTCGAAGTTTCCAACTTTTAGAAAAATGTTGCTTAGAAATGTCTGCTTTTTTCTTCAAATTGGATCTTCCGCTGATTTCTTGATAATTTGGGAGAGCCTGGCTGAAAGCTTTGAGCTTCTCCAAACGTGTTGCATGGAAATGTGCCTTCTTCTTCTTCTTCTTCGGGTCGAAGTCGCTTCCAAACCTTTTGCATGGAGATGTGTCTTCTTCTTCTTCTTCTTCAAGTCAAGTGGCTGCTTCACGCTTTGTCATCTGGATGGTTGATATTGAAAGCTGATCAAAGCTGTGGCCTTCAGCGTTGTGTAGGTGACCCAGAAACAAATATTCCTCCCTGCATAAATTGACTTGCATCTGCATCTGAAAACGGAAGCATTGTTTTTGAATTTATTCTGCAATTAGAATATCTCAGGAATCGAACACGAGTGAGTGATCAATTAGTACGGCATATTGGTGGGTTTTGATTGCTTAAAACAAAGATGGGAGCTTTGTGGCTTCGTCGGAAGGCGGGTTTGCCGGCACAGGGACTTCCGGTCAGTTGCAGAAGAAAGCGTGGTTGCTCCTACTAAGAGAAGCTGCTCCATAAAATCAACTAGAGTTTGTTCTCATCAGGGAAGAAAAATCCATCTATTTCTGATTGGAAATTTACTAGATTTCTAAATATGAAGATAAGATATAATCAACTTATTTAGAAGTTGATTAATATTAGAAATCCTATTATTGGTAGGTTACTAAATTATTGTTTTGGTAGGATTAGAAATTCTATTTGATTTAGTATTAGTACCGTATAAATAGGATGTCCTAGTGGTAGAAATAATTTGAGAGACTCAGTGTGAGTCTTCAAGAAGAATTAATTCATGAGAGATTCTTTTTGAGTGGTGTAGATTTTTTGTAGGTTTTTGGTTAGAGAAAACCTATGAGTGTTGAGAGGTGAGTCCATTCTTGTAATACATATTTATCAATAGTGGAGATTGTGGACGTAGACTCTCTGTTAGAGAGCTGAACCACGTTAAAAGATATCGTGTATTTCTTTCATACTTTATTCATATTATCGTGTGTTGATGCGTGTTATTCGTGTGAATGTCTCGTGTTGATGTTTCGCTGTGCGCGTCGGGTTGAGAGGAGAGGCGTCTCCACCCTAACAATTTCAATGTGTTTGCTTCACCAAATTTAGGTCGAAGATTTTGAGCAGTGAATTGAACATTTTTGGCTCACGCTTGAATGTTCAAGCTCTTAACTGAGTTCAAGTTCTTGTGCAATTGGTTTAGTCTTCTTCCAATCACAGCAAATGTCCTTTCGAACGGATTATGCTAGCTCGAAAGCATGTCATGACTGGTCTAGTGCTCCAGTTTCATGGCTGTTTAAGGATCACTACAGGCAGTATGGCCTCAGTAATGCCCGAGTTATATATATATATATATATATCTTCAAGAATCATGACCTTGAGCTTGCAGCTCTCTTGATGGCAAAAACAATGTTTTATTCTGTTTATTCTGATGAAGCTGCGCATAGCTCAGTTTCATTGCTTTTGGAAATTTTCCTACGAAATCATGTGAGGCTGGCTAACATGTCTGATGCTCATGCTTACACGCCGGATATATAATCTTGGCCGCTAAGGAAGCTTTATGTTGCTGTCCAAATGGTAAGGTAAGGTTGATATGCCTATTTAGTTACTTCTTAGTAGTATTCAGATACCCAGATTTTTTTTTTCTTTGTTTGTTTGGAACCCTAAGCCGAACTTGTAAGAATCTATGGCCTCCAAAATTCCTCGACGATAAGATACTGCCATGATTGAACTGGACAAATCAATAATGCCTTAAATCAAACAAGACTTCATCATCCTCGCCATATCGAAGAACAAATGAGTTGCACACAAATTTCAGATGGGTGTCTTGCCGCCAAGCCGTATCCATTTGTACCAAAGGAAAGTTCAGATACTTTAGAAAATTTCTCTATGATTTTTAGCAGCTTAAAATTTTTCTATGCGTTATAAAGATTAGATTAGATATCTCTTATGGTTTGTATATGACAACCTTCCTATGAAGGTCATATTTTAAAACACTTCATTTTAATATGAAAAAAATGTATGCTCTTTTAATATAACACTATTTCGATCGTGCAGACGAATCATTTCATGAAAATATTTTTTGCGTCGCTTATTAATTAGGCACGCCATCTATGATATACATTCTTGATAACGAACACATCAATTATATATCTCTCTAGGGCGTTTTATCGTTTAAAACGACGTTTATTATTTCAGTTGGATTTTTAACAACACTTTATGTTTATGCATGTCGGTTCTTATGTCTACCTCCTCCCCTTTAGAGCTTATTTTTCGGACTTGTGGGGTCCTGCATCTAAATTTGTTGGAGGCTATCAATATTATGTGAGGTTCATTGATGACTTCAGTAAATTTTTTTAGATTTATCTATTGCATGATAGAATTGAAGTTCAATATATTTTTCTCCAATTTCAAGCCCATGCTGAGCAATCCGATTGGGGAGGGGAGTACCAAAAGCTTCATGACAAATTTTTTTCATTCTCTTGGTATTGTATAAAGAGTTTCATGTCCAGATACTCATTAACATAATGGTTTTGCCGAACGTAAGCATAGACATATCGTTGAAATTGGCCTTGCTCTTCTAACTCATTCATTTATGCCCTTAAAACTTTAGGATAAAGCCTTTTGACAACCACTTATGTTACCAATCGACTCCCCACCTGTGTCATTGAAGAAAAATCTCCTTTAAAATATTTTTCAAAGCCCCACCTCATTATTCAATACTCAATATGTATGGGTGTGCATGTTGACCTCATCTTCGGCCATACAACTAACATAAGGTGTTTTCTCGTTCCAAATAATGTGTTTTTCTCGGTTATAACTCTCACAAAGGGTGTGAGTGCCTTAATGTGGACTCTGTTCATGTTTATATTTTTAGAAATATTTATTTCAATGAGACTCTTTTTCTTTTTTCAAATGCTCTGCATCTATTCTCATGTCATCTAACACAAAATCCTCTCCACATATACCCAGCAGTAATACTAATATGAATTTTGATCGCACATAAATATATGTGCTTGCTAACTCTTTAAGTGAAGATAATTCAGTGCACCCTGCCCCCGTATCCTTTCCGGGTTTTGCGCCTTGTTCAACTTCGACCGACATCAGCGTCCAGACTGACAATTCTTGTTGGCTAGATAGAGACATAGCCCTTACCGAATGTTTCTTTG
>NQLW01000060.1:3243238-3286373 GCA_002312845.1 Kalanchoe fedtschenkoi
TCTAGGTCCAGCATAGAGGTTGGAGTTTGTTGTGTGATAACAATGGTGCCACTTATTTATATGTGAATTCAGTTTTTCATTCTTGCACCAAGCATATTGAGGTAGATTATCATTTTGTTCTTGAGTGTGTGGCCACAAAAGAGTTGGAGATTCGGCTTGTTTCTTCGCATGATCAACTTGCTGATATCATGACTAATCTATCAGCGGCTCCATTGTTTGAAAAGTTTTGTCGCAATCTTAATTTGTTTGCAACATGTCCACATTGAGAGAGGGTGTTCAAAATAAAATTAATTTGAGCTTTCGATTTTCTATGTCTCTTTCATTCTTGATTTCTCATGTCTCTTCTCATTCCATTCGGACTCATGATTTCCAATGTGTGTTCTCATTCTTGGACTTGGTCTGCTATATATAGATGAGATCAAAATTCTAAAAGATCATCCCGCACTAATATATTTACACTTACTAATTTTATTTTTAAATAATAACTAAAACTAATGGACACTTTAAGGTTGTCTTTGATTTAGAGAAACAGGTCCAAGGGAGTAAAATCAAAATGAAAAAAAATAAAGAAAATTTGATTTAAAAAAGTATTTTTAAAACTTCTTCATAATTTTTTACTTCTAACTAAACAAAAAAAATATATGAAATACTGTAGAATCCATGGAGAATTTACTTATCTCTCGCTTTTTCGTGGTCCTCAGTTTTCACTAAATCTCGACATTAAGAAACGAACTTGAAATAATCATTCATTCATCGAATCTCTCTTTATAATAATTTATATATATATATATCACCATCCGGTAACATGCAACATTAGATGTTCACTGTGGTCTTCTTCGATTTTGATAATGATGAAGATGAAAACCAGTCATGGATGTTACATATGCAGCTATGAAATAAGTATATGAACAGTGTTTTTTATGCGAAGCTTCAATAAATGCAAGATAATGTATATTTAGTATATATAGTATGGATTCTGAACTTCAGTATTTGCAGGAGCAGTAAGGAGCACAGTCTCCTAAACTCAAAGTTTCCTCAGAAGAATAATGATCACAATTATTTGATTTTCTGATGTTTTAAATAGCAAGGCAACACTGCCACTGACCCACAAGGCCATTACTCTCCTTTCTCTCTCACTGAGTTGTCTCCTTCTCTAGGACCCTCCCCAGCTGCTGTCTCCTCACTGGGGTCACTGTCCTCTCTGCAATAATCCCCAAAACCCTGGAAGCAAAGGCATCTTTCTGCACTGCATTGCATTGATTGATGCTCCTTAAAAAAACAAAAACAAAAAAACTAGAGCATAGCTCGGTTCAGTCTCTCACTCACTCCACAAAGCTCAAGGTGCTATTTCCTGGCTCCCATTTCCTCCCTCCAACACCCCAAAGCCTACAAGCTAAGCCCTCCTCCTACATGGCCTAGATTTGTCAGCAGATCTGAATTCCTGATTCTACTTTTCTGATTTGCAATTTGAGGGTTGTGGCAGAAATCAGGGAATGTTAAGTTGAGGAGGGGAGCTAGCATCTGTGTATCTTTCTTGAGATGGAAAAAAGCTTCATCTTTTGGCTGCCTCATGAGACTCCAGAGCTGACCCTTTTCTCAAAGCTCTTCAATTCATTGATTTAACAGCTGGGTTTTACAAAATCTTTAACTCCTTGTGCAGTTTTTTCTTTAAATGATTTCTGAACTGTCTCAACTCTTCATATCCTATCAACTTCTACTTCACTTTGAGCGTCTGAGCTGGCCTCTCTGCAGAAACCACCATTGTACACTTGCCAGAACAGGTTCATCATCATATTTTAGTTTAAATGGCTATTGAATTGTGTGTTTGTGTGTGTTCTAACTTCCATTGTAACCTCATTTTCCCAGCATCTGTCTCTGAGAGTTTTTGGATGGTTCATTTATGGGTCTGATCTAATCTGTGCAGGTTGTGATTTATTATAGCAAGTTTTTCTGACATATCTTTTGTTCCCATTTTAGGAGGCAAATCATCATCATTATCATCATCTCATTTCGCAGTCTCTAGAACTTCTTCTTCTTCTTCTTCTTATCTTCTCCCTGTTTCACTGGCACCTTGTTTTGTGCGAAACCAAGCAGCCAACTACCCCCCTATCAATTGGAGTGAGACACACATAAATCAAACCCATCTCTACTTGTTAGGAGGGGAGAGAAGTGAGAAGCATCCATGGCAGAGCAGCAGCAGCACCATCTGGCTGGAAAGAACTGGAGAGGTGGAGGTGGAAGAAGGATCTTCCATGGCAGAAGATCATCAGCTAAAGATGGAGAGTTTGACGTGTGGGACTCCATCTCCCTGCATGCCACAAGCTTCTACCACTCAAGCAGCTGCCCAAATCTGCTTCAACGCTCATCTGGGTCTGCTCCCAAGCCCAAGCCTCCACTCTTTCGCAACTCATCAGCTCCGATGCCCATCCCTGACTGGCAGAAGATCTACGGCCATGATTTCAGCCTCCACGCTCACGCTGGCCACAACAACTACTGCGGTGAGGAGGAGGAAGCAGGTGAGATGATACCTCCACATGAGTACATTGCCAGGAAGCTTGCCAGCCGCCAGATCTCCTCATTCTCCGTCTGCGAAGGGGCCGGTAGGACGCTCAAAGGCCGAGACCTCCGCCGTGTGAGGAACGCCATTTTGGCCAAAACCGGCTTCCTAGAGTAGGATCAAAGCTAGCATCACATCAAATACCTCAGCTTTCAATCACATGCAATTTCATCTTCGAGTTTTGAGCTTTACCCATTTCAAATTGTCAGCTTCTGCTTCCTTGCAGTTCTGGGTTTTGTACCATTTCCAGCAGGTTTAAGGTTTTTAGCAGTGGCGCCTAGAAACAAGTTTTGTTCATCAAATTGCATCAAAAAGATTGCTGCTTTCTCAAGCTTTTCTTTTCCATGTTCAGCATCTTTACTTAACTTCGAATTTCCAACAAGATTCAACTTCTAAAACAATGTTCAAAGTCTGGGATCAGAATTCAGACATTCTTCTAGCTGATGTAAAAAAATAAATGAAATTGTAAAATAGAAGATGAAACAAGACCAGGACAGGTTCAGTTGAACCTGGACAGATCAAAACGGTGCCGTTTATTGAATATAAGAGCACTGCCGTACTCATAGGGTTAAAATTCTTTGCTTGCTGGAGAGGCCAACCATCACTATCTTGTTAAAAAAACGACATCGATTGCGTGTGTTGATGTTCCGTGTCGGGATCGAATTCAACTCCTCAACAAGTCTCTATCTTTTCGATTTCTTGTAGATAAAGCTCCGTGGGTTTTCCTTATTTGGGCATCTGTAACAAACTGAAGTTTATCAATTCGCGCACATCATTTTGACATATACAGGCTTGAATCGCCGGCAGATCAACCTATCGTCCTTTTTTGGGTTTCCGGGTATGTATGGTACCTGTAGCAACGTTGATTTGTTGGTTGATTTATAATGGGGTTGATGTTGATTAGGTGCTTGGATCTTTGTCGGGTGTTTCAGGTAGAAGAATCAAGAATCAAGAATCGTCATGGCTAAAAGCTCATTCAAGCTCGACCATCTTCTGGGTCAGTTTTCTTTTTGTTCTGTGGTGATCAGTCAATTTGGTTGATTTTATTCGATGGGAGACTTTTTCAGATTGATACCTGGGCTGATAAATATTTTTTTGAAACCTAAATTTGATCAATCTGGAGATTGGAAATCTTGTTATGGTGGAAGATTGCATCTTTGTTGAATAAGTTGCTGATTGGTTGATGCAATCAGCTTCTAGAGATTGATCATCATGTTGGATGATATTTTTGGTCTTGAGGCTTTTATTGATACCAGGTTGATGTACTTGTTGGGGTTGATATATGTATTGGTGTTGGTGACTGATGTTCGGAGTAGTTCTTTTAATTATCCTTACTGAAGTTCCCATCTTTTTCTGTGTGATATGGATTGTTATAAATTGAATCTGTGGTGTAAAGATCGATATTGTTGGTTTTCATCTGAGCGCCTCAGATGTTTGTACAATTAGTGATGAAAGTTTATCCAGTATGAAGCCAAAAGAAAATTTTCGGTTGACTTATAAGATTGTGCTGATTCCTTAAGTGACTTGATTGGCCTCTATGGATGTATCTAGGAAATTTACGGTTAAATAATGGTTCGAATTGTTTCTTATTTCAGAGAAGAGGCAGGCGGAATCTGCTCGCATCAGGGACAAGTATCCTGATAGAGTACCGGTAATGACACATTTGGAATGCAGAGGATAACGACTAACGGTCTCGTTATACGTATATAATTTGTTACCTTATCATCTTATGAAATTTTTTAAACCTGCAGGTGATTGTCGAGAGGGCTGAAAGGAGCGACATTCCTGATATTGATAAGAAGAAGTCAGTTGCTGAACCCCTTCTTGTTTTGTTTTTTCCCTTTAAGGGTTATACTCGTTGTTTGCGGCTGATATATCTTTGCTGGACTTTCCAGCAGCGTATCGTCGTAGCTAATTGACCTTTCCATTTTTATACACTGTGCAATGTATAAAAAAATAATGAAGCCACACTTTCGTGGTAACCTGATTAAATTTGTTACCTATGGTGCAGGTACCTGGTCCCGTCGGACCTGACAGTCGGGCAATTTGTATACGTGGTGAGAAAGAGGATCAAGCTCGGCGCAGAGAAGGCCATATTTGTATTTGTGAAGAACACACTACCTCCAACAGGTTAGTTCAAAACTTTACTATCTGCATTCATTAGTCTTTTAGAACCACCTCTTAAACATGCGTCGGATAACGTCTTTCCCTGGTGGTTCAGCTGCTTTGATGTCCGCAATTTATGAGGAAAACAAGGACGAAGATGGCTTTCTCTATATGACATACAGCGGGGAAAACACATTTGGATGTCTCTGAACTCATCTGCACGTTAATCACATCCCTGTACATTCTCTGTCTGGTCTGCCGCTTGTTCTAGTCAATGACTCCCATCATTCTGGACGTGTCAGATTTTATTCTTAGAAAAAGCAATGAAAGGTTGTTCATTTACCAAACTGATGCGCTGGATTCGCTCTAATTGGCAGAATGCAGCTACATGAATATGGCCTTCAAATTCCAATCTTTTTTTTCTCGTCAGATTAATTCTAACTGGCTAAAGAAATTAAATTGTTGATAGAAAGACTAACCCTGGCCTTTCCACCAGCTGAAACTTCCGAAATTAAAGTGCTACCCTAACCTCCTAGCTAGTGTTAAGAAACCGCTGACTTGCACCTCAAGCTATTTACTGAATGCCTAACTGCAGCTCCTTTTCAAAAGGAACAATCCTACAGACATAGCAGCCAGGCAAAGGAAACCAGGGGCGTCTCCTGTCCAGTTTTTGACTTGTGTATGCCTCCTCCTTCACCAACCCTTTTGCTTTGTGATGAATAGAATCTAATCTTGGCCTGAGAGTCTTCACTTGAAATATGTGGGAGATTTTATCGGGAGTGTGTGTGGGGTCTATTCTTAAAGTTTAAACCGGCTCCGAAGTAATGCAATTTTTTGGATTAAAAAAAGCATGAAAAATGTAATAAATAGTTAATATCAATATAACATGTTTGGTTCAAAATATAAATAATGCAAACAAATGATTTTTAGCTTTTGAAATTCGAATTAACAATCCCTTCGAAAAACTATAACTTATTACCCTAGAGACTGTGGTAAATGAATGCTGTGTTAATGGAATTGTAGTAGGTGGAACCAAGGAGGAGCAGAAGACACCAACTTAATTATGCACTAATGACAGCAGTTATCAAATTGAAAAATGTTGGAAAATTTTTAGAATTTTCTGGATTTTAGCCAACCCCATTTTATTCAATACATACCTGATGGACTGTCAATTCTATTCATGCATTCATTCAAAAGCAGAAGATCTGTTACCCACTTTGGGGATCACATACCATTTTAGCTCAGAGAGGTGATAAGACTTGCACCACAAATCTGCCTATATATTAGACGGGAGCTTTCTGCATTTTCGACATTTTCATGTCTGGTTTGGTGGTGGGGTTGTGTGGGGACACATTTCATTTGAAACGGGTCGGTGTTGTTTGGGATTCAATCGTCCCGGACGGTGAGAAGTTTTGAGCTTTCTCCGTTTTCCGTGGTTGGTGCTTCTGCTTGAGGAATCGTGTTGTCTACATTTACATTCTCCCTTACCTACTTCCCTTCTCTCTCTACAGACCAAAAAATAATAATAATAAAATCTTCCCTTTGTTGTCTGTTCTCCTTTCTTCTCTCCCATGTTTTTCTCCTTGTTGGGTTTTTCTGGTTTTCTGAGTCCACTGAAATCCACTGTTGTCGTTGTACTTGTACTCCATTTCCGGACAATGTTTCCCCAGGCCTGCTCCCCTTAGCTCTGCCGCTCTTCTCACCTAACTCTCTTCATTGTTGATGACCTTATCTGACCTTCTCAACTCCACCCCTCACCCCACATTTGATTTTTCACTGCAATGGCTCTCAAGGGCTCCCCCTCCTGGGCGCCCCCTCACCCCTCCGCCTCCCCATATTCCCCCTCCACTAAGCCCTGCGCATTTGGATTGAGTCTGAGTAGAGATTGTAGGAAATGGGAATGTGTTTCTGTTTCTGTTTCTGTTTCTTCACCTTTGAATTTGGCTGAGAGGGCTAAAACCCCTGTGGAAGATGACAAGTCCAAGTCTTCAGAGACTGAGAGCTCGGTAGGGATTGACAGGACTCCGGCAAGCCCCGGGTTTCATAAAGACTTGAATTCATTACCTAGTGAGCTTCCAGTTCCCAACTTTTTTTTTTCATTTTCATTTTATTTTTGTTGGATTTAAATTTATTCTGATGTAAAAAGTATTGGCTCAACGTTGTAGCTTCGTATTGCATTTGTTCAGAATGGATACATGAGCATCTAATGCCTGCTTGATTGATCAGTTGGCGAAATAGACCAGTTTGCAGTTCTTAGCGGATCTCGGATAGGTTGTTATGTAGTTTATCAGGACTTGTTATATGCGGCTTTCGCCAGCTTTGCATTTTCCGGATTTGGGTCTTGGAGGATACAACGATGTTCGTCAATTAATTAAAACAAGAAAACCATTTATCTTATGTTGCTTTCAGTGCGTGCTGGATTCCAGTTAGTGGTTGTAAGACACTATCAGTGGATATACGATGATCTTTGGTGTATTTATGGTGTGGACTTGTGGGTCTGAAAGTGATAGTTTTCGTCACCAAGGCGCCTAACTGCGCTCTGTGTTTTATTCCTCTAGCTTACTTCCATGTGCCTTGATCGGTTCACCTTATCTAAAAATTGCTTTGTAATCACAGAACCGCTGTCTGCAACCAATTTATCTCCCTCTAATATTAGTGGTGCCAAAGTTAAAGTGGCGTATCAGGTACCAAGATTCTAGGATTCTTTGCTCGCTACTGATTTTTCTCACAATTTTTTTTGAGCGGTGAATTCGTGTTTTGCAGGGGTTGCCAGGAGCTTACAGCGAGGATGCTGCCCTAAAAGCATACCCGAAATGCGAGACCGTTCCCTGTGAAGAGTTTGAAGCCGCGTTTAAGGTTTTGATTCATGTTCTTGACTACTAGTTCGCGTTTTTTGTTTCAATGAGTGCGCATAACTTTTAGCTTATCCTCTCTTACAGGCTGTTGAATTATGGCTGGTCGATAAAGCGGTTCTACCCATTGAGAACTCCGTAGACGGAAGCATTCACCGGAATTATGACTTGCTTCTTCGCCACAGGCTGCACATTGTTGGAGAAGTTCAGCTGTGCATAAATCACTGCCTTTTGGGATTACCCGGCGTGAGACAGGAGGACCTGAAATACGTCGTCAGCCATCCTCAGGTAGCGCAATTGTCACTTCACGCACTTACTGTTCAACGCTTACCGGTATATATTACCGTTTGTCATTAGAGCGTGTGACTGACCTAGGACGAGTAGTCGAGTACCGTTTTCAGTTTTACTTTTGCATGTTAATAAAAAGATTTAGAGAGCATTTAGCTAAGATTTGCGACTCCCTGAGACCCTGAGCTCAAATTGGGAGAAAATTATTTCGGTTCTTGAATTTTTGGATTCAATTTGACTGCAATTTCTGACATAGGCTCTCGGGCAATGCGAGGCCAAGCTAACTAAACTTGGGGTTACAAGAATTAACTACGAAGATGCTGCTGGGGCTGCTCAGGTGATTATCAAGCTATGTCCACCCTTATCACCGCCTCTATATTTACTGTAGCTAATCACTGAAACACCATCTTGAAATAGACTGTTGCAGCAAGTGGCGAAAGCCATACTGGGGCAATTGCGAGCGCTAGAGCTGGGATGCTATATGGCCTTGACGTAATTGATGATAAAATGCAGGTGCGCTTTTTCTTTAATCTTAAAAATCCACTCCTGTAGACTATCATGTTTGCTTTGATAGAAACACTCAACCGAAAGAAAAAAAAAAAGAAACGCTATCTTCCGCTATTTTTATGAATGATGCGTTGCGATTGGGATACAAGGCTAGTTAATCTGAATGCCTAAATATTCGGCCCCTTTTGTAGGATGTCATGTTACGTACATGATGTTTCTTTTGTTGTGCTTTGACGCTTGAACAAGTCATCGAACTGTTCAACCGACGCTCCTGTGTAGTTAAAAAATACTTAATTCGCTACCAACTCGCGTTGTAATCTTCCTTGTTCGGAACTGTTGGAAGAACAAACTCAACCATTAATTTTTGCGTGGAAACACAGCAAAGTAAAATGAAGACCTAACAACGACATAGTTCGGTTCTCAGCCTATCTTATGACGATCACCATTTCATTTTAATTTTTTACACTCTCCCATTCTGAAATAATCTTTCTCGCCTTAGGCTCAACAAGATGTGGGCCATCTGTGTCAGATTGATAATATTCAAAACTTGCTTGTAGTATTTTCATAGCGATTTGAGTCTTCCTCTTTGAATTTTTCAGGATGAAATTGACAATATTACCCGGTTCTTGATACTTGCTCGGGAACCTATTCTTCCAGTTTTTAACAAGCCTCACAAGGTATGCTCTTGATGTTGCCGTTAGTTATTCTGTTTTAATTTTTTTTTCCGGTTTATTAATTTTGTATTTTTCTTTTTTTGCCAGACAAGCATAGTGTTCACTCTCCAGGAAGGCCCGGGAGTGCTATTTAAAGCGCTGGCTGTCTTCGCTCTTAGGGAGATCAATCTTACCAAGGTATGGAATTCTCCAATAAGATGAATTAAAGTTTTATATTGAGGATTTTTGGAAATTGATCACACCTTTTATTTGTTTTCCAGATTGAGAGCCGACCTCAGAGAAAGCGTCCGTTAAGATTCGTTGACGACTCCAATAAAGGAAGTGCAAAGTGAGTCCCGGGTTTCCATTCACAATGTTTTCCGTTAAATTTTTTTTCGTGTTTTACTTTTTTTTAATTGTTTTTGAGTTGTGATGCAGGTATTTTGACTACCTCTTTTACATCGACTTCGAAGCTTCTATGGCAGATCCCCGTGCACAGTGCGCTCTTGGACATTTGCAGGTATGTTTCCGTGTATTTAGTTTCAGTATTTAGCGCTCGCCACTGTGATACTGGCACTTGATGCAGCTCCCCTTTTTATAGTCATTAACATCACCGACATATTTGAGACAGGAATTTTCGCAATTCATTCGGGTCCTCGGCTGCTACCCGGTGGAGACAAGCCTCTAACATGATCCCTGACCCGTTTCATCAGTGTGGCGGCCATTTGCTCGCATCTGACATATATCTTGCTGTTAAGATCTTATCTCCCCTCAAGGATGTCTTCTCGCAGCAACACATCTTGTCGTCATGGCTCATTGTCAGATGATCTCCTCAGGCGCCGGTGAAAGTCGGTGAAGAATTGCAGAACTCTTATACATCTGCAGCTCATTCTTTACCCATTGTTTCATTACAAGTGTTCAGTGGAGGTGGGTGTTTGGGGAAAACTATGTTTTAGATATGGAAAATGTGTATGTTAGATCACAGGGCTTTTACATTTTGGTCTTATGATGTCAAAGGATCACAGTTTTTTAGTTTGTTTGTTTTTTACATTACAAAGCATAAACACAAAAAAATAAAAATAATATGCACCCAATCATTAGCAGCATGAGGTTTTGAATCCGCGACCGGATGAGAGATTTTTTTTTTTTTTGAAACGGATCCTTTTGAAAAATACTGTTTTTCAAATGGTTTCGATTGATTTCTTTTTCATAAAAATAACCTAGTTTTGTCCAATCCTTATTGTTAAAAAAATCTAGTTTTAAAAAAGAAAAAAATTCAAAAAGAGTTTTAAACTACCATTGTTTAAAAAATTGGACTGATTTTTTAAAATAAAAATCACTATTACGTTCTAAAATTAATATTATTATAAGACTTAGATTTATGTGTGAAAATTATATCGTTTAGTTATTAAAAGACGTCGTTTTCTTTATATGTGCAAAACAATATAATTTATTTTGATGATTAAACAATGTAATTTTCGCACTCTTATAATAATATTATTTTAGAAATATAATAGTAAATTTTATTTTAGAAAATTGATCCGATTTTTTTTTTCATCGCACTTTATATGAAAATCATGATAGTTCTAACCGTAATTAGATAAGTAATAGTTGAAAATCCCTTTAGTTTTATCCCTTCAAAATTCCTTATTTTACGCCTAGACCTTTCACAGGATAGTTCCAGGGCCTTCATATAAGCTCAAGAGGCTGAAGAGAAGCTCCACCTACATCTGGGTTTGTAACACAAAAAACCAAGTACCATTGAAGATTGGAATCTGAAAGTCTCCAGGCTAAGTAAAAAGTTCATGCATTACACATACCCCAAATCTTAGGTCCCCTCTTACATTTCGACAAAGGTTTACAGAAACCATCGACTTATTTTTATAGTTTGTTCTGATAGATAGTCTTACACACCAGGACTAACATCCTTCATAATCAAACTTCACTCCGGCTTTTGCAGCTCTCTGAGGAAGTCCTCATTGTCCACAAGGACCTGCACAACAAGAAGCATTACAGTTGAGGACTTGGTGCACGAAACCGTCGCTATGTTAAGCCAGTGTGCCAAGCGAATAATCTTGGGTACTTACAGTTTTCCAACCATCTGGATCGAGGAATGAAGTGATCTTGGTGTTGATTCCGGGAATGGGTCCTGGCTGGCGAGTGACCTTTCCTCCAAGCTCTTGGATAACCACATTGACAACCTCGGCACTCTTGTATACATCTTCGGTGCTTACAGCAATCTGTAACGTAACCCCAGGAAATGTATCTTCAGCAACGAGAGTGTTTATTAACCAAAACTAACTGATTTTTCTGTTGTTTCTCATTTGCTCACCTGTGCATAAGCATTCCCTTTGGTGTACTCGGTCACTCCATAATTGTAGGTCAGCTCGAGAACAGTAGTCTCATATTCATCTGCATACCCCATCATCGCAAGATCATACTACAAAAATATAAGTATTAGAGGCACGGAACTCAAAGATAAGTAAAAGATGTGTATCAAGTTGGTTAAGTTCATACCTTGTACTCAGGTCTTTCTACCTTTCTCAGCAGCTTCATCCCTAGTGCCTATGCACATCAAGGATCCTAATTAGTAAGTTGGAGACCGAAATATCGATTTCATTCGGTAAGATTATTTACGAAGGGACTCCTTCCGAAATTCTCAAATACTAGTTGCGACAGAAGCGGAAAAATACCTTCTCATAGAACTTGACAGCACGGTCCAAATCACCGACACGCAGCATGACTTGGCTTAGTGGCTCAGGAGTCGGTGGTCGTTGCATGAGCTCAAAAATGTAGCCATCGGGATCCTTGACAAACGCGATCACTGTCGTTCCTCCTTTTACTGGGCCAGGCTCCCTGGTGACTTCTCCACCTTTGGCCTTCACTTGTTCTACCAACTTGTAGACCTACCGACTCAATACACAAAAGATCAGAATTTTGATCTGCGTCATTAGCAAGGGTTCGACTTAAATAAGATGGAATTACAACTTACATCAGTAGTTGAAATCCCAAAATGTCCAAAGCCAGTTCCAATATCATACTTATCAACTCCATAATCTGTGAAGAGGAAATGAAATCATCACCCACAATCTATATATATATATAATGTCACCAAAAACGGCAATCTGAATAGCTAATATGAAGTTCCTACAAGTCAACGCCAAAACATGTTACTTGGACTATGATAGGCTTAGGGAAAATTACAAGAGAAGGAAAATGAGAGGGCAAGTAAGTGAAATTCTTTGTTTGGTTTACTTGGAAAATAACGAGGAAAACATAGGATGTAAAGGTTTACAAAAGATTTTGGTTTATGACAATAGAAAATAACATTTTCTAAATACTCTATGGTTTCGGGGAAAAATGAATTTTCAACGGATTAAATTTAGTTTAAGGTAGAAAACTTTAAGAAAAGTATCAAAACACTCTTTAATTTAATCAAACTTTCCTTCCAATTTTTCTATCAAATTTTCTCTAAACCAAGGAAATTAGAGGTAATGACATACGAGATGTAAAATAAATTCTCAACGGATTACATTTAGTTAAATGTAGAAAACTGTGAGAAAAGTATCAAAACACACTTTAATTTAATCAAACTTTCCTTCCAATTTTTCTATCAAATTTTCTCCAAACCAAACGTAGAATTTGTTTAAGTTTCAATTTCATTTTCCTCTCATTTTTCTTAAACCAAACAGAGCATTACGAAACCAGAAAAATAAAATGGATTCCATGAGGAACTTTGTTTCCATTTCATTCTCTCATTTCCTTTCCAAGCAATTTTTCCTAAACCTAACAGAGCCTTAATGGTCTAAGATGCTAGACATAGAACAGATTTAGGCAGACAAGACTACCCCTACGACTATAAAAGGTGAGCAAAATAACAAAACACGTCCATAAGACCAATTGTTATGTCTACCAAACACCAACGATGCCGGCGTGAAGGTTGACATTTAAGCAAAACATCATATTCTAACTATAACAACTGCACGTAGGCCATCGCGCTATTGCAGAAGTGAACGAGGTAAGCACATGACTCACTGTATGTCAACTCGACAACAAAGTTAGTCTCCTCCGGACCGAAGCCCAGGAAGGCATTGGAGTACTTCTCCTCAGGAATATCCCTTTGCCTCAACAGCTTCATTCCGAATGCCTCAGTGTAGAACCTACATAAGCGGACACAAATCATAAACCATCCAAGAAAATAATACTTATAAACCACAAAAAAATCATTATAAAAAACAATATTCATCAGAGAAGCATCATACTTGATGGTGCGTTCGAGATTACCAACGCGATACACAGCGTGAAGAAGACGCCGCTTGTCCTTCTTAGGCCATTCCAGCAACTCAGCGCTCGGGACCGATGGTGCCACCTCAGCCATATCCGATCAAACAAAACCCTAATCAAAACCCAACTCAAAGATCAAACCTTCATCACTTTACGACACCAGCAATCATACGTGAATTAACATCTGCAATCCGAATTAACCAACATAAAGGGCGAAAACGGTTCCATTTCAACAAACACTCCACCGGATCAGATGGGCAATTGAGTTCAGAAACTATCCGGATATAAAAGCAATTCGTAGAAAAACTGAACTATAAACAAACCCTAATTCACGAAGCGGAGAGAGCTTACTGAAGAGACTGAAGCAGATGAAGAAAGCTCTAGAATGACAAAACTCTCACAATTGCAAGGGTGAATATACTCAAATATATATAACTTATATTCTACCAAATATAAATAAATTAGTAATAATTTGCATTAAAGCTAGGCCAGCGATAGTAATCGTCACCTGACGGTGATGTAATTTGCGTAACAGACAAATCCATGGCTCGGATTACTTTTGAATCCATGCTTGTCTTTGTCTGTCGGTCTGAACTCTTAGGGGTTGGTGGATTACACGTGAGAAACGTTACGATTGGACACGTGGCAATTTTTTGAATAAGCCACATATAGTGGAGCGATAATTGAAACCTCTAAATCACCGGGGGCAGGTTTGACTGACGGATGAAATTTATCAATAATTTCGTATTAAAGAATTCCGAAAAAATAGTGAAATAAAAACGACGTAATGTTTTAATTTGGAGTGCTCACTCTGTTTATCATGTGTCATTCATATTATTAAAAATAATATTTAAAATTTAATGAATACGTGTCAGTAGTTGATTGGTCCATGCATTTATAACTACTTGAATTAAACGGTTTTTGCAAATCCTAAAATGAGCGGTTTATGTAAATTGAAAAAGTTGATCAAACTAAGTTGAAAACGTCTAGGTACATTGAACCTGGTCCCGAACGCTCATTGGTGAGTAAAGTTTAGAGTATCTTCTGGTCCCGAATGCATTTATAACTACCAAGAAAATTATCATTTTTTTAAGCAATTAGTATTCACTCTTCCGTGCTCCAAGAGCATGTACTCACGTTTGCGAAGTCGTTTTGATTTTGATGAAAACGACGTCATTTTACGTTACATTAAACACACCGCACAACTGGTGCTTCTATATTCATCAGTTGTGCTTATATATACAACTGGTGAATATAGATGCACAACTGATGAATATTCATCAGTTCTGGTGAATATAGAAGCACAATTGATAAATATTCACCAGTTATGCTTCTATATTCACTAGTTATATATACAAGCAGAACTGATGAATATTCACCACTTGTGCTTCTACATTCACCAGTAGTATATATAAGCACAACTGATGAAAATAAAAATATAATTGATGAATATTCACCAGTTGTGCTTCTATATTCACCAGAACTAATGAACATTCACCAGTTGTGCATCTCTATTCACCAGTTGTATATACAAGCACAACTGATGAATATAGAAGCAGAACTGATTAATATTCACCAGATGTGCTTCTACATTCACCAGTAGTATATATAAGCACAACTGATGAATACAGAAGTATAACTAATGAATATTCACCCAGTTGTGCTTCTATATTCACCGGAACTCATGAATATTCACCAGTTGTGCATCTATATTCACAAGTTATATGTATAAGCACAACTGATGAATATAGAAGCAGAACTGCTGAATATTCATCAGTTGTGCTTCTATATTCACCAGTTGTATATAGAAGCAGAACTAATGAATATTCACCAGTTGTGCTTCTATATTCACCAGAATTGATGAATATTCACTAATTGTGCTTCTATATTCACCAGAATTGATGAATATTCACCAGTTGTGCTTCTATATTCAATATTCATCAATTCTGCTTTTATATTCACCAGTTCTGCTTATATGACATTGATGGAGATGATTACTTATTCACTTTAGTGAGTCACATGACATATAAGATGAAATGTTGCTACAAATAGTGGTTATTTACAAAAAATAATCCTTCTAAGAAATAAATTAAAATTGAGAGTAAGAAAGAAAAATAAAGTTTCTAAATATATTATCTGGAAAGAAAAAAAATTCCAAAATGCATGCACGACTAATGCCTATATAATAAAAACTCCAATTGCATTTTCTAAAGGATATATTAGTAACTATATATGGGTCACTTTTATTTGAATTTTTAGAACAATTTGATGAGGATAAAATTGAATGTTAATTGTTTTGTTCATTCACTATATAATAGAATGGGATGACGAAATGCTTAGTGAGACTTATAAAAGCATGTTACATGTTAACAATGTGCTAAGATGTATTTAAGAACAATGAATTAAGATAATGCATGATTCATTTATCAATCGAATGCCCTAGTCAAAGTTAGAAATCACTTCACCCTTTCAAATATTATACACACCAACTACAAGGTCAATCACTTTCAGATGTTAAAATATGTGTGGTACGTGTATCAAATCATATTAGAACAGACTTGATAAGAAGGTTAATCTATTTATATTTATGAGTTATGATGATAATAAAAAAAGGTAGAAGTACATGACCATACAATAGGTTGCTGCTACATTTTAAGAAATTAAATTTTTGATATCGCATAATTTAGGTTAAAAAGACATTTTTGCATGAATTTGAAAAACATGACATATTACAAGAGAGGTCGGGGGAAGTGATGGAATCTAGCCCACTAAAGTGTAAGTGCATGAGTTTGTGGAAGAGTGGTGTTTCTCAAAATTATTCTTTGAAGAAAACAAAAGAGAACGAAGAGATCCAGTTGCAAATTATCACAAGTTTCAAAGCCAAACCCTAAATATGGCATCTTGCATAGAAGAGATTAGCATCAAGGACTCAAAAGATATTTGATGAGGCAGTCTAGACTGCTAACTGGAAAACAATAATGTAATAGCATTTGGCGCATTCAAATGAAATGAGATTCAAAAAAATGGTAATCAAATTAGTACATATGAAACCTAAATCTTACAAATTAGTTTACAAAGTACATAAACATCTTGATAAATCAATAGCAAGATACAAGGTGATTAGTCAAGCTTACTATGGTGAAAGTCTTACCACTCTAAAAAAAACAATCATTTTTTATTTAGAAATTTGGTAGGAAAGCGGCCAGAAGACCGACAAAAAAATAATTTCTAATGATTTTTTTGGTAAAAACTGGTCAGAATGGCGCATTCAATAATATTTTCCTATATGCTTCTGGCTATTTTTTGGGTACATCTTTTAGGAACATATAAGCCAGTTTGATCGGGTGATTTTTTTCGACGACCGCGATTCGGCCACGATAGCTGTGTTTTTTTCTGCCTGTTTGTTTTTCAGACACAGTTAAAAAAATTAAAACAATACCGAATATTAAAATTTTGGTGATTTGAAAGCGACGAAACCGGTTTCAAATTGAACAAAAAATGTAACTATAAAATAGATTCGAATGATGTTAAATGTTAATATATGGACAAAATGGAGAGTTCGAATTTAGAGAAAAATGACGGTGAATGATGTCCTCAAGTCAATGCTCGAGTTTGTTTTGTAACTCGAATTAAAATTAGGTAATATTTAGGTTTTTGATTATGAAGAAATATGTCTTTGTCTCCAAGGCATATGCTATTCCTTGTGATTATGAGATTAAATTATCAAGAAGTCCGAACTTTTTTTAATATTTTTTAAAATATAAAATACAACGCATACACCCGATCAGCAGGAGACTCAAACTCTGGTTGTCGGGACCGTCAAGATTCACCCCTCGCCCTCTTTACGACCAGGTTACATCCCTGATGACGAAGTCCAAACTCACAACTACAAAGAATAAATACATCGACATAGAAACAGAAACTTAGTTTCTTATAATCAAATATTTAAACTGCTATTACCAGGTTTCAATATGAGATACATAACAAACTCAACCATAAACTTGGATAATTACTGACAACCATTTTTGCTTTTAACATTTTGTACTACCATGAGCTTCATAAACTATTCTTATGCCTTCAGGGGAGGGAGATGATTGAATGTCCGATTCAAACAATATTAGATGTCCAAGATAAAAAATGAATATAACAACTTTATAGAAAATATTTTTATGAATGGTGTCTCCATGTCAATGATTGTGTTTATTATGTGCTTGAATTAAAATCTAGGCATATGTAGGTGTTTGATTATGAGAAATTAAATCTCTATTTTTAAGTCTATATGTTATTTCATGTGATTATGAAAACAAACTGTTAGAAAGTCTGAGCTCACAACTACACATAGTAAACATATTTGCATAGAACACTACTAAAAACATGATTTTTTCTCTAAAAATGAGTGATCGGAAACTTCAAGTCATGTTCCAATAAAATTCCGACCACTTTTAAACTAGAAGTGTATTTTTTTTATTCAAATAATACTAACCAACAAATAAATCTGTTTACGAAGTATGAAACATTGGAGTGCAAGCCAATACCTATTCTCTAGGAGGCCAATGCGAGATATTGCACAATGAAAAGGAATAATCTTAAGATATCATGATGTATCAGTAATTATTTTATAATTTAATCTACCCAACAAATGATGAGAACGGGTCTCTCATTTGGAATTGATTGATATTGTGATTCAATTCATGCTAAATACAAATAAGCCACAGTTAAAAACAAGTCGGAGGATATTAGATGTGTGAATGCTTTATGGTTTACAACATCATGTATAAGAAGATATCAGAGACTGGAATCGCTTGCGACGAGGCGCTAAATGCGTGAGACACCATGAAATATGAAGATCAATAAGTAGAACATTTTGAGTCTTCTCTATGAGCTATATCAGGGTATAGTAAAAATAACATAAGATGAACTTCCAACTACAAAGGAGTACCAAGCTGTAGTTGTGGCAACACAGTTGAATACTTGTTTGATGCAACTTATATAAATTTTGAAATAGACAATTAACTAGTCGATAAAGAAGCATTGGGATAATCACTAAACCTCAACTTACTAAGAACCCCATGTCCATGCTTTTATCAATGATGTGGAGATATACAGTCACTCCATCAAAAAAACAAGTTCTGAATTGAGTAATAGCGATGGATGTTATTAGTCAGAATGAATACACACATATTGCATAAAATTTCCAAGAAATTTTTTTATCAAATAAATAATAAGAATTATGTATTTTGAAGATTGGTGGAGATAATATACCGTTCTTTTAAACTCACCACATCACGCCTTTATTGGTATACACATACCAAAGCTGCTGCACCATTGTATAATATGTAAAATGAATTTTTAAACTAGATGGAAAAACCCATCCAGCTACTTAATTATATTTAAAGAAGCAGTTTGGCTTTGGGTACAATAGGCTATCGATATAAGAAGTGTATCGGACCGAACCGTATTCAGCTTAAATCAGACTCCATGTCACATAATATATTATGACTTTTTATATAAACAAAAATTGATACATATAAAATAATCAAAATTTCAGTCATTATGAGTCGATAATTAAATTTATGAGCAGGCATCACCTATTGAGATCGAGGACCAAGTTGGAGACATCTTCACAAAAAATCTAACTACATCAAAGTTAGACAAATTTTGTGCACTGCTCAGGATTATAAAGAGATCAAGATAGACTTGACATTGACATTAGGTTGTGAGCATTAAACATCCATGATCAAGCCCAAATAAATCTCCAAATGATTTAAAACAATCAACAAATCTGAAATAGTGTCAATATAAAATAAGTGAAACTCAAATAAAGAAAGATGAAGTCCATAAGAAGAGAATAGCCCAAAAGAAAAAAAAATCTCTTTGAAAAATTCTAGACTTTCATAGAGCAATACCAAATAGAGAAAAATTTAGATAATATGCTAGAAATTTTATAGAGACGTTAATCATTATATGTAGTTGATATGAGTTATCCAATTTCTTTAAACTACTATAAATACTCACATATATAATTATTTAAAATCACCCATGAATGTAGATACTTGTCATAGCAAAAATTATATGATCCATTGAATCTCTCTCCTTATTTAATTATTTTTTTCCAACTTAATTCTTATAGTAAATATGTGTTAGTTAAATGTATATTATGTTTGTTGCATAGTTATTAAAAATGAACTCGATTGATTGGTTTAGCCTGTTGAACTGAGAAGCGAACCAGATTCCAGTCTAATTTATCTATATTTAACTAATTATACAAAAAATTAGATAAAACTAGACAGAACAGTAAAAATTGAATAAACCACTTTAAATCATCCGATTTTCATATAAACCAGTTTAATATATAATCTATTCATTAATTATCCTAAATTAGCAAGCTAATACTAAATTCATTAATTCATTAACACTGTTGCTAAAGTATAGCGACAGTCACTCAAACACTTTTCCACATCACATTTGCAAACATCCCGCGTCATTAAACCATTCACACTCATATTGATATAGCTAGTAACTTGTTTACTTAATATTTTTTTGGATAATTGGACTGATTTAAACTTTCGATTTAATAAAAAATTTATGAATCTTACTATTATTCATTCAGCATCTGATCCGATTCTATCACTTGTGTTTTGTACAATACCCATTGTAATTGAGGGTAGTGCTGTGGTATGGTCGAAAATTCTTTTGACCGCAACAGCATTGGCGTTAACAACGGATTCAGGCTTAGTTGGAATGGGTGAGGGCTTTTTATTATTGATGAGTACAAATTGATATAGTAATGGGGATATAAATAAGAGAACAGTTTGGGAGAAGAAAGTTGAGTTTGGAGTGGACGATTCTATTACTATTATTATAACAAAATCACATACAAGTGAATATATGTGAATGATTTCAATTATTTCAAAGAAGTCAATTATTTTGCATCGAGATATCTTATGTTCATGATTTGTGAAAAAGTGAACACAAATACAAAAGCAGTAATAATTAGATAATAAAATGACATTTAACATTATAGCCATATATCTAAATCTGTATATTATTTTCTATATAAACTTGATAACTTAATAACATTATTTTTTATAAATTTATTTATAAAATCATGTCTTCAATTAATTCTTTCACTTGATGCACAATTAACAATTACAAAATAATAACTCAAACCCATTTTTCTATGAATCTGAAAAATGTATCCAAGAAACCGTTCTAACCTCCTATAGGAGAACCAATTTGGTATAACATACTCAAGTAACATGGCCAACAATTGAATGCACAATGATGCAATGCATCCACTCTGTCCGGATCTACACACTCACAGTACTCATAAAGTCAAACACGTTCTACAATCATCATCAATTCCAATCCCAGATCGGTGGCGCATCAAGAACCCTGCCAAACTTGTAAGTTAAAAAATTCAATCTCCTCTTCCACGAGTCCCGCCACAAATTGCCTCACTGTGTCGCCAGTCAAAAACCATCAAGAATGTGAACAACAAATCATCAAGAACGTGCACCAGTAGCAGGCCTGAAAGTATTTGTTCACAATATTCCACTAGCACGTGAATGAAGGGGCATCTCCGTGATTGATTCCACCTCCAGATCACTCAATCCTGACCCTTGAAACATCTATGTCGGTTGTAGGCCTTGTGAATGTGACATCTGGTTCTACAATGACAGACAGGTTGTTATCATAATCTCATTGACAGCTTGGACGCTAGCTTACATGCATAGTAAATACTGAATAAAGATATAAAAGCCATCCAGACGCAGGGGCATCAAAGTTGCGCCCTTTTCAATTTCAGATCTCCTTTCCCAGCTTTTGATTCCCATCCATTTATCCGAATCCTTTTCTCGATCTTCCTCTCACATTTACAGAGCGGAAAGTTCCAACCTTAGATACATTTCGAGCCGAAAGGCTGCTTAAAGCGGTCTGTTGTTGGCTGTCAGCAATGAGAGATCACAGTGTGGTGTGGCTTTGCTTGTGCTTGCTGCTTGTGTGCGCTAATGGTGAAGACCCTTACAGATATTACACATGGTCTGTCACTTATGGTGACATATACCCTCTGGGTGTCAAGCAACAGGTGCTTGCTTCATCTGAGCTGCAATTCATTGCTCAAATCAGGCAACATTTCAGCAATGTGTGTGAATCTGAACTCCAATCTGAAGCTGTAGACTGATGGTTTTGACTGTTGTCGGTTGCAGGGGATTTTGATCAATGGACAGTTCCCAGGGCCTCAGATTGACGCCATTACTAACAACAATCTCATCATCAGCGTCTACAACTACCTCAAAGAGCCATTCCTCATCTCATGGTAAGTGCTTGCTATAACTGCCAACATGGCAATCATATGACATTGCAACATTTGAGACATTGAGATCTGGGAAATGTGAGTGCTAAAGCTGCCCCATTTGAGACTTTAAGTTAATGAAATCTTTGAAAGCTAACTTTTTGAGGCCAATGATGACATTTTCTGATCTGGATCATTAAGGGATGTTTCTCAAAATCTGAGATTTGACAACAAGATTGGTGTTTTTGAAACTGAACAGGCAGGGATTGCAGCAGAGGAGGAACTCATGGCAAGATGGAGTGTTGGGCACCAACTGCCCAATCCCACCAGGCAAAAACATGACATATGCCCTCCAAGCCAAAGATCAGATCGGCAGCTACTACTACTTCGGATCTCTAGCCTTCCACAAAGCCGCCGGAGCCTATGGCGCCATCAGAGTCTACAGCCGCCCACGCATCCCGGTTCCATTCCCTCCACCTGCTGGAGACTTCACTGTCCTCGCCGGAGACTGGTTCAAAACCAATCACTACGTAAGCCACCATCCCCAATCTTCAATTTCCATTGGTCAGTTTCAGTTTCTGAACTGCCCATGTGAACAAGTTTTGACCTTTAATCTGAAAAGCTCTCCTCAGTCTTCAAATTTCAATACCCAGTTTTTAGCTTTGGTTTCTGAAATGCCCATGTGATAAAGTTTCGATCTTTCACTTGGGAACCCTAGATTTTGAGGAGGCTGCTGGACATGGGGAAAACCCTGCCAAGGCCTGATGGACTCCTCATCAACGGACGCGGATGGAATGGTTACACATTCACAGTGGAGCCATGTGTGTGATCACTGATTAGGGTTTTAAGTTGGAAGTGATTCACAGATTTGATGAAACTGGGTTTGATGGATTGGTTGTTCTTGTTCCAGGGAAGACTTACAGGTTCAGAATCTCGAATGTGGGCACTGCGACTTCCATCAATTTCAGGATCCAGGGGCACAAGATGAAGCTGGTGGAGGTCGAGGGCTCGCACACTCTCCAGAACACTTACTCAGCTCTTGACATCCATCTGGGCCAGTCTTACTCGGTTCTGGTCACAGCTGATCAGCCTCCTCAAGATTACTACGTGGTCGTGTCGTCCAGGTTCACGTCGCCCGTGCTCACTTCGACAGCCGTTCTTCATTACAGAAACTCGAATATCAAAGTCTCCGGGGCCGTTCCCGGAGGCCCTACGACGCAGATCGACTGGTCCCTCAACCAAGCCAGATCAATAAGGTACCTTCACGCCTTCGATTCCAGCTCATTTACGCACATTTCCGTTTCTCTGTGTTGTCATGACATATGACATCGTTTGCGGATTCAGGTGGAACTTAACGGCCAGCGGCCCTAGGCCGAACCCGCAAGGCTCCTACCACTACGGACTGATCAAGCCTAGCAAGACGATCATATTAGCAAACTCAGCGCCCTACATCAACGGAAAGCAACGATACGCTATCAACAGCGTGTCGTACTTGCAGCCAGACACGCCATTAAAGCTCGCTGACTACTTCAACATCCCTGGGGTCTTCAGCCTCGACAGCATGCCCAGCAAGCCGTCCAACGGCGCCGCGTATCTGCAGACCGCAGTCATGGCTGCGGATTTCCGCTCATTCGTGGAGATCGTGTTCCAGAACTGGGAGGACACAGTGCAGTCCTGGCACATTGACGGATACGCGTTCTTCGTCGTGGGGTAAAAGCACTAGCCATTTTATTTCACCTGAAAGACGCATTGATTCGGAACACTTGATTTTACCGGTTCTGATCCTATTCTATCTCCCAGGATGGACGGAGGGGCCTGGAGCGAAGCCAGCCGAGCTAGATACAACCTGAAAGACACCGTTGCTCGTCACACCACTCAGGTAATCAGCCTCAAAACCGAAATAAGGTCCTCCATCAAGTTCAAAATACATTCCAAATTCTCAGAATGCTTGAAAATGTTAAAGAATATATAAAAATTTACAGATTAATTCGTATTTGCGTGTCCTTATTTTTTGTTCTATTTTAAAAAATAATTCTCTCAGTCCACCCAATGATAGCGCCACTGCGATAAAATGGGTTTGATCTTTGTCGCAATCCGTTGCAGGTTTACCCCAAGTCGTGGACGGCGATCTACATAGCTCTGGACAACGTGGGCATGTGGAACATAAGATCGGAGAACTGGGCGAGGCAGTACCTGGGCCAGCAGTTCTACCTGAGGGTCTACTCCCCGGCCCATTCATGGAGGGACGAGCTTCCCATCCCGAAGAACGCTCTCCTCTGCGGCCGTGCCAGAGGCCGCCGCACCAGGCCTTTCTAAGAAGTTGGCTTACACACTTAGCTCACTCATGGATCTCTAATATTCGGTATTTCCATTAGCTCGCCTTGAGCATTGAGTAGTCGATTTTCGTCTATACGCCGATCAGCTAGGTACAAAATGTGCGGGAACTTTATTTATCCACAGTTCATTGATGAATGGCAGATCTGCTCGATCTGTTTGTATTAGTTTCTTCTTTCAGAATCTCATTTTTTTTCCAAAAATAAAATGGCAGGCTTTGCTATATTCGTCAGGGTCTAGTTTAATTTTTTCGTCGAAGAATCTCTGCGTAGTTACACCAAGCCTGTTAACTTATGTAGTGACGTTCAGCCCTCTTGCCTTAACGAAGAACCTGGATACGTTAAGTCCGTCCGGATCACACAAGACGGATTCCAAACTGATGGTCGGGGGGTAATAATCATACGACGGAGCTGTCGCGAAGATGCCGTTCGATCGTCGTGCCTTCCTCAGAAACACCGCAGGCCATAGCGGCCCGGCTGATACAAAATGTGCATCACAATAACATATAGCAGATGCAGCCCGCAGCTGGCTCCCTCGAAGGCTCTTATGTTGTCATGACGTGCTGACAGTCGGTCAAATGGAGCAACATAGGCTTCGTAGGTAAACAAACCATCTTTCTTTGCGAACTCATCATCTGTTTAATAATTGGAGTTGTTAGGTTTGATTTCTCACGTTTTTCATTTTCATGTCGCACGTTTGGAGTTCGCGGACGGTAGAAACAACGAGGATAGAATCCCAACACGTTTCGACTTCGCTTTAAGGAATTTTGCATGAAGTTGCTGAAAATCCTAAAATGTTATGGGACAACAGCGTTTTCAAAGTGAAATTTCTTGCAATAAAAACGAAAGGCACGACTTTTGTTATAAGATTGCAAATAAATTTTAAATTACTATATTTCAAAATAGTTATAAATTTTAATAATATTTAAAATCTTAGAAAAAATTATGGAAATTGATACAAATAGTAAAATTTTGACATATCAAGATACTCAAAATGTAATTCAATAAATAAAAAAATCATTTAGCAATCAGAAATTAAAATTACTTGATAGTCTGATAATTAAATTTACATACATCATTCAATCATCAATATTTAATTTCATATAACCAACAGAAAATGGATAAACTACAAAAAGAGGGCATGAACTACCATAGTTTCTGAAATCACGGGTGTAAATACTAAATTTTGTAATTTGAAAGAAAAAGTCATTTGACTCCGTTCTGTAATTGATAAAATTACAATCCAATCCTAATAAATTTTAAAATAATTTTAATTTGATCTTTAATAACATAAACTAACACAATATTATTAAAAATAAATAAAAAATATCATTTTTATACTAACACAATTACAAAAATTACAAAATCTTGCCATTAATTGTGTTAGTATAAAAATGATATTTTTTATTTATTTTTAATAATATTGTGTTAGTTTATGTTATTAAAGATCAAATAATATTTTTTTTAGAATTTATTGGGTTAGATTTTAATTTAATCAATTATAGTACAGTTTCATATGACTTTCTTCTTAGAATTGCTAAATTTGGTAATTGTACTCGTGATTTCAAAAAGTATGATAATTCATACCTGCTTTTTATAATTTTCTCAAAAAAAAAGTGTGAAAATGAATAGTTTAGAAATAAAAAATGTGGAAACGCGCACTGTTTACCTCCATAAAATAAAATGATGAACTACCATTTTGTGCAACCTGGTTTGTCAACTAAAATTATGAAAATTAATAAAAACAATAAGTAAGATTGTGACATGGAGATTAAGACATTCAAAATGTGATTAATTAAAATTGATTACATCATTTAAATTGTCGTACACCATTCAACCGGTCCAATGTCAACTCTATAAGTCAGTCACATATGAACATTTGAAACAATATACGTACTCTGTTTACACTAATCAAAGAATGACGTTAGGTGGCTGTCAAGAAGGTCAGAAGAGCTTGCTGGCAAACTCGTCGACGGCGCTTCCATCTCCGCCGCAGCTGGAGGATTTCCTCGCCAGGTGCCTAAGCTCAGACAAGCTTCTCCCGAGCTGCAGAGCCACCTTCATCTCAAAAACCTCACCGTGCTCTCTTCTATCCGCGGCCGCTGACTCGATGGACTCCTCCATCTGCTCCAACTGCCCAGCGCAGTTTCGGTACATCTCAGCCACCATCCCGACCTGCCCGCCGTGCTCCAAGCTGTTGACCGCGCACGCCAGCGCGCCTGCAACCATGGCAGCATCGGACCCGAGTGCTGAATGGTTGGTGGCGAAAGCTGAGGCTAGCGCAGCGATGCCCGTCAATGCCGGCCCTGTAACAGCCAGCGCCTTGTTCAGCTCGAGCGCTCTGCTGCCGAGCCTCTGGTACTCCTCGGAGTCCTTCGCCTTGATCACTCGAACGACGTCGCGCATTCGGCTCTCCAGAGCCCCGCTCCACCCATTGCTCCTTGTTTTGATGCTCGGGTTTTCATTTTCATGCTCGGGCCACCAGCGGGCGGGCTTGAACTGTGACGGAAACTTCTCGATCATGGCGCCCAGCAGCGGAAGCGGGTAAGCTCTGTCCAGGGCCAGAACCCTCCCCATCAAGCTCTCCACATCCGCCTTCGTCGCCCTTTTAAGCGCGATCAGAGTCCTGATCTCCTGCTCCAGCCGCTTGAACAATCGCGTCGCGTTCCTCTGCTCTTCCGCCAGCTGCGACGGCTGGATCTTGTTCATGATCGCAAGCATGCCGGCAGCGGCAGTGAACAGCAGAAACGATGACGCGTTGAGCCCCACGTGAGCTGCTGGCTCACATTCGGCCAGCCCGGTCATGGCGGTGGCGGTGAGCGTCATCATGTTGATGGAGTTCAGCAGCAGCGTGTTCCAGTTGTTCCGCTGCTCTCCGACGTTCCTATGCATCTCTGCCCTGTCCGAAACCGCTTCGAGTATCATATACACCTCCGACATGATCAACAGGTCCTCATTATTATTGTTCTTAGCTGGGGTCGAGGAAGAAGGTGACAGTGATGATGGCGACAGTGGCCTGCTCTGCTGCTTGATGCTCTCGAGTATGGCCGTCTTATGATCTTCTACAAAGCTACTCTTGCTGCTAGCTCCTGGAGAACTCATCGGAGCTGCGACGACGCGTAGGCTGTGAGGCATCTTCGGGACATGTATGGCTGCGCTAATCCGCGTAGACTTGCAAGAACTGCAGCGCGAAGATGAGGTCGAAGTTGAGGTCTGCATGAGCAAACTCGAAGCTCGGAGTGACGCCATTGATATCAAATATGATGAGAATTGAACCTCTCAGCTCTCTCACTAACTGAGTAATCCGTGTGACAATTTTTAGGGTCTTTTGAGGTTGTCGTTGTTGGGAGAGAAAATCTGTGATCCTGTTCTTGTGTTGTGATGAATGGTGGGGGATGGAACGAGGTTGGGTGTCTTTATAACTGAAGATCAAGTTGTGTGCCAGGAAGGAGAGACAAGGGAGAAAGTCAGACGGAGAGGGTTTTGAAAGTGTTGACCGGTCAAGGCATTGACTCGGCCTGATCATGTCAGGTCAGATATTAATGACTCGGTCTGCTGTGTTGGACCGGTACGTGTTGTTTTGTTTTCGGTTCAAGTTTCGACCAATCAACTATTAAATTTGGTTCAGTGTCACTAGCATGCAGCCCCTGCTCTTTTAATTATATCAATCCCATTCTCACAAAATATTTTTTATCATACTAATTTTTTTTATATTCTTAATTTAATAAAAATTTTAAGCGTCTCAAATTCAATCCAAATTTTATTTTTCATAATTCAAAATCAATTCAAAACATAATATTATGCTCATAACCTATCAAACTTCCCCAAATTTAACCTCATCCAACTCCCTTTCATTTTTCTGTCGCCACCACTAAACTTCCTCAAATTTAAATTCTTGAAACCGCCACCACATTCTCATAAATTAACTTAGAAACTAAATTTGTTCTCCAATTTACTTTTTTTTTGTGTGGCCAGAGACAACACTCTCCCTCTATCCTAATATTGGCGTTTTTACTCACTGTAGGTCAATTCTCGCGCACTTCCACCTCTAATCTATCAAATGTGATTTCACCAAAAAAAACGAATTCATGATCTGAAATTTGTTAGCACTAAATCATTATGCTACTTGTTTTAAAACGGTAAACACCCAAAAGAAAAAAAATCAACCTAATTTAATGAAAGTTTATTTACAGGTCAGTTTTTCGATCACTTTTACATTTTTTTCGTCATGACGTAGGAATGCATAACTGTCATCAAAGGTGGCGATTGAGTGGTTCAGATGTTGATCTACTACATCTATATATGAGGCTTCTGGTTCAAACCCAAAACCGACTCCTTACCGTGGAAGCGGGGACGTTAATTTGCACATATCTGAATTTTAAAAACTTCAAAATTATTGTAGCATATTAATATGCATTTGTCGATCCGACGGCGTGAAGGGGATAACGACGATTGGATGGAGTGACTGTTGAAGGGAGTATGGTTGGAAGTGTGGGGGTGACTGGGCTTGTTGGGGGAGTGTGGTTAGATGTGTGATGAGGTGGGCAAGAGAGATGAATCACGTGACCGGAAGCGCGATAGACATTATTTTTTTTATTATATTAGATATGAAAGATTTAATATTTAGATATATTTATGTTAAAAATCTCTAATGAGAGGTCTCAAATTGTTACGGTTCTAAGGTTGAGGACACAAATTTAGATTTGCATTGGACCTCCTAATTTACCGGGGCTGTTCAAAACTACATTAATGATGGTTTGTTTAATTTAAGCATACGCTCTGTTCATGTTTTACATGGATCAAGATTCAGTAAATAAGTCAGTATATACATAATTATACGGCTTGTCATATTTAGGTGAATTAGACCGGACCGAACCGAACCGGTAAAATGCGACCTACTACGCCCGCAGCCAAAGCCAAATTAGAAGACTGTTGAATTTGATTTGATTGAATTGAAATGGTAAAGGGATAAAAAAAGACGCCGAGTGGACGCGCAATATTGGAGGAAGTGCCCTAAACCCTAGGCTACGAGGATAACAAATCAAAGATTGAATTTTATTTTATTTTGATTTTCAAAGTTCATTTAATTAAGATTTGTTAATTCAAATTGCGTATTCATTAAAAAATTCATATAAATATTCATATAATTTGTACTAAATTCTTAACTCCATTAAAATTTGCCATCAAAACTGGGGTCTACTAGCTCGGGTGGTGGTCTTTCATCCCCGAAATCAGGAGTTTAATTCTCTCAAACATGAAAATTTCAAAAGTGATCGAACTTAAACATATATTTTAAAATTTTGATAAATTTGATTTGAATTTAAGACTTTAAAAACGTTTATATACAAACATTAAAATTATATGTATACTCCATTCAAAACCATTACTCATTTGCAGCCCCTAATTCAAACCACAGTAGCATAGCTCTTGATTTGAGACTAAGCCACTCAGTGGTCATTATTTGACCTCAATTCTCATGCGCCATTCATCTTTTACGGCAAGATCGATTTCATAGATATGTTCTGAGGAAGTGCCAATACATGTGTAAGATCCAATAATAGATTTCAAGGTAATACAAGCTTAGTCTGTGTCGAAATGGTGTCGTATATAGATGGTTCAAAATTTAATTTAATTTTTCAACATTTTCAATTATTATAATTTGACGTGGTCTACGAACACGGGACGAATACGATTCTACTAAAAATTAATCCTATAATCATATCTCATTATTTTTCAGACATCATAATTTAAAATCTACCACTATTAGAATTCAGATTGAATTCTTGAATCGAATTCGTGTCCACACTGCATTGATAGTTTAAATCATTTTTCTCTATATACATTTGCATGTTTGGCGAGTATTAATAGAAATGAGATAATTAATTTATTTTGATCGGATACATAAATTTATTTTTAAAGATTATCAACACTTATTTTATATGAACCAAACACATTCAACTGTTAATAATTTTTATATTACAAATTTTTAATCTCAACTACCAAACATATGTTTAAGTAATGAAATGCTTCAAGATGAAGTAAATACTGGAGAGCTTTGATTTACAAGCAAGCTCGGAATCTTTTTTTGAAGCATATAATGGCATGCACTTTGATGGCTTTTGGTTAAAAGCTTTAAGCTTTTTGGAGACATCAAAGCGAGCCACCAATCCAAATCATGAAACCCTAGCTAGCTTTTAAAGATCATCATATGCTACAACAATCAACAATATATATCACGTGAGGATCCATTTCATAATGGGCTTTATGCTTAATAAACTAAAAAATGAGTTTTAAAATTAATAAGAGTTGGTTTAAAATATATGATCCTGATGCCAAACAATTGATAATCACTTAAAATGATGTAGTTTTAAATTTTATTAATTAGTATTTAATTAACATGTATCTTATCAAAATAAAACATTCAATTTTACCTAAAATCATTTTATTTGTTTAAGTAAAACCACCCATGTTTTGTGTCTAACACCATCACAAACTAGTATGTTTTCATTGTATATGAATCCTTGCCTACCTAAGTGGTCTTGGTTCACTTATTTATACGGATTTTACTAAACTTGTTATTGCGCCTCTACCATAAAATAATTTTTTATTTAAAAAAAAAAAACTAGACCTACTTCACTTTTATGTACTAGTTTGTGATTTTTTTGTCAGATTTTCCTCTTTTTATATTTTTATTTCTTTCTATACTACCATCTATCTATTAATTTCAATTCTGTCATATATTTAAAGAAAACTACAGTTGTAAACCATGATTTTCATCAAAAAAAGCCACCTGATGTTTTTTAAAAAACCGCTGTTTGAAACGGTTTTTTCTTATAAATTGACAACATATGTAGTTTAGAAGACACCAAAATTGCACTAGTAAACTGCGATTTTGTATAAAAAACACTGGTTTCAAATCTCGATTTTTATTTTTATAAAATTGCAGATTTGAAACTGTGATTTTCTTAAAAAAATACATTTTACAGATGTGGTTTTATTCAAGTAGGGTTGAAGCCAAATTATTATTGATGATATGGCATTGAGGAAATAAAAATATGAAAATAGTGGAGTTTGCAAAAAAAAAAATCTAGTTTGTTGATACTTTGGGATGGAGTGATTTTTGATTTAGTATATAATTATAAATTTAAATAAATTAATTAATTGAAATTGGGAATCCACAAAAGTCTACTATGGTTTTCAAGGTCTATGTTATATTTTCATTTAATGTGTCATTGTAACTCAAATACACAAAAGATAAACCCTAGCCAGTTACTTTACTAACCATCCAATTCAAATAATATGAAAAAGAATGTACTTGAAAAATAAAAAAACTTGCATTCCTCATCTCACAATTAAGGACACGGATCCGTTGCTGCGTAGCGTTTTATTGACGAGCACAAGTCGGTACACATAGTATAAACAACATATACGTGAAGGACCAAAAAGTAATAAAACAAAATGCAAACAAGTCCTCGGTTTAGTCCGAAGCACGTTCCCGGAAATCACTCTTCTTCAAATCCTCCCTTCTCTTCAATCCCTCCGCTCAGATTCCGACGATCTTCTCCGGCCACTCAAAATCCCAACTACCACCAACCCAATTTCAAAAACCCCATCTTTTATCAACCCCAACTGAACTGATTACCCCGACTCCGCAGACTTCAGTCGACAGCTCGATCGACGATGATTCAGCTTCTCTTCGCGGTCGTCTTCGCGGAGATGACGCTGATCTTGCTTCTCCTGTTCAAGACGCCGCTGAGGAGGGCGGTGATACTGGGGCTGGATCGGACGAAGCGCAGCCACGGCCCGGTGGTGGTGAAGACGGTGGCAGGGACGGTGGCGCTGGTGCTGGGTTCGAGCTTGTACAGCGTAAGGAGGATTTACAGGAGGAGAGCGTTGGAGGGCGATGCTAATCCGACGGATCAGATTCTGATGACTACACATTTGCTCGAAGCCACTCTCATGGGTAATGATCAGTTTGATCCATAAATTCATAATTTAGTAATAATTTGACATTTTTAGTTTATAATATTTTTTTGATTTTTTTCATGCTTTTGTGATTGATTTTGGACTGATCTTCTGCATATTATCTTTCTATATGGATTTGTTGAGTTAATGTGTGGTGAGATGAACATGTTTTCTGGCTGCTGGTAGCTTCAGCAAATGGGATGTGAAGTGATAATGGTGATTAGATCTTGTAGAAAGTTTGATCTGTTTTTAGCTGTCTTTTTTTGGGAGTCCCAAGTAGCCCCGACAAAATTCTCCTTTTTCTCGGGTTCAGTTGCGAAGCTCATTACGTATCAACTTAAATGGTTTTCCGGGTTGGATCTTGGTCGTGTCCATAGCATGTTACCACAGCTATAGATACAGCTTAAATGGTTTGAATCAAAGGGAGCAAGATAGCCATCAGTGTGCCCTGGTGGTTCGGGATCTAGAGTGATACTCGAATTAAATTTGAAGCTTTATGATGTTTTGGGTTTATGGCAAAACCAGGATGAAAAGAAAATGAAAGGAAAAGTGATTTCTTTATGGAGTTCATCTCATTTTTCCGTCAAAAAATATGGGGGTATTATTAAAACTCTCATTATCTTTTTAATCAAATTTTTCTTCAAATTTTCCTTCCGTAGTTTTCGCTCTACCAAAACAAGAATTCTCTTTTTCGATAAAATTTTCTTTTCCACAAATTTTCACTAAACGAAACAGAGCTTTATTAGACTTCAAATCCCTGATTGTCTGGCTCAGTGCTTGTTTAAAAACAAAATCAAGATAGAACATTTGCCTCGACTTTTGCTTTAAATCTGTGAATCTTCAGTGGTTTTCGGGTTAATGTTTTTCACGTTTGTAAGTAATGCCATTTACTATTTGCTGAACAAGTATAACTGTTGGTATGTTTATGTTGATGGCGGGGGCACTTATTTTCTGCAGGAGCAATTCTGTCCCTCGGGCTCATGATCGACAGACTACACCACTACATCAGAGAGCTGAGGTTTAGGAGGAGGGGCATGGAGGACATAACAAAGCAGAACCGAGCTCTTCAAGACGAGAAGGAGAAGGTGATCAGAGGTATGGAAGAGGAGGTTTCTGAGTTGCGGACGAAATTAAAATACCTCCAGTCAGATCTCTCGACGAAGACAGAAAAAGCCAGCGTTGCCGAGGCCAGCGTGGTGGCGCTTAGAAAGCAGTCTGAAGGGTTGCTTCTCGAGTATGACCGGTTGCTCGAGGAGAATCAGAAGTTTCAGAAACAGGTGAGAGTGTTGGATCAGAGATTATCTCGATCAGGCAGCAAGAAGGTTATGTAATAAAGTTGCCGGCCTCAACTGACAGCTTGATTTGGTTAAAGCAATTGTATATCTCACATTTTGTATTTTTTTTTTTTTTTGAAAATTTACTGACATCAAAGTCTCTCGAACAGGCTGTGCATCAATAACTATGACGCTATCAGTCTCACATTTTGAATTACTTTATCATAATAATACATAAAGAAACAGTTCTACACCAATAATAATATATCACATTTTATACAAAATAAAAAAAAACCATTAAATACGACTATTAAATTTGTTCAATAATTAATATATAAACCACTATGACACTCAAAAGTCATTTTATTACCTCTGTACTGAATTGAGTAAATAGGCACATCAGACAGCTTCGGCAAATCCAACTCTGAGATTGCCGTAGTCGAAAACAGTATGATAGCGTCCCATGAAAATGTACCCAAGGGTCCTGACATGCCCAATTCATTCCGCTTGTCAGTAATCAAGTTCACGATGAAGTCGTCGAATTCCTGACATGAAAATGAACACAATGGACAAACGAGCAACAATACCAGAGAGGCCCGGGAGGAGGAACGTCGTAGGCCGTAAAACCACTGAAGCACCGCGACGCGGGATCGGATCCTTCCCTGAGTATGTACTGCCACAATACCAAAACGACGAATCAACAACATGCCTACTAACTCGAGTTGGAAAGACTATTCTTGGAATGCAAGTAACATGTATCAGAAGGCGAGAGATCCGCAGACATAGCAGACGCCGAAATATAGCTGGCAAATGTGACTTTATAACTATAATACAAATAAATAAAAATTTAACTGGAGCAGTGGCTTACGTCTTTGGGAGATAGCTGGAAAGCTTTACCGCCGATGGTGAAGGAAATACTGGGCATCTTAGATATGCTGTTACAGTCCACATATGACAGTTGGGGAGGGTTGGGCATTTTCTCACAGAGCTGCGTGCAATTAGATGGCGTCGATTTCTGTTTAGGATCTTGACGACTAATGAATGTTTTATTGAGGACCGGAATCTTACGTCATTCACATAATCGAGTATGTGCTCGGGTGTCTGATTCTGTTTCAGCTGGTACTGCATCCATACGACCGCCATCTCACACGCTGAGCACGAGCCAGGCGAATCGCCCACGCTCTCATTGACGACGACACTCCTAATTCCCACACTGCGTTACGGTGAACAAGTAGCCAGTGGGCAAAAACATTTTTAAGAATGATGCAGTGTCGTCTGTATCATAGTTTCCGATACCAACCTCACGCCCCGAGTTCCATCAAATGCACACAATCCGATTTGGGAGCAAACCTTCTCCGGTTGAGCCTGAACAAGATGATAATTTCCAAGTCAGGAAGTGGACTTCACCAGTGTTTGCTTTAGAGAAGATCATGGGGAAATGAAACTGAAGTCCTCATGAGTTCTATTCCATTTTTCAGTAAAATTGCAAGGAAATTGTCCAAAATACTCTTCAATTTAATTAAAACTATTTTTCTATTTTTTTTGAATAAGTTTATTAGTCAAGAACAAATAGCCCGATCCATGACAAAACATGAGGACTCATGTAGTACGGGAGGCTCACGTAAATCTACTAAGTGATGCTCACAAATATAAGCTAGAAGCCTCCAAGTGAATGCAACATCAAGACACTTGGTTTTAAGCAATGTTTTAAAAGGTGTTCTTCTATCAGTCGGGATGACCGATTAGTCGCTAAGCGATTGTACAAACGCGCCGCCTAGCGTCTAGCCGATTAATTATTACAAATATTTTGATTAAAAAGTTCAGTTTTAAATATGTATCTTTCTATTATTAAATATATTTTTAATACATATAACTTCTTCTAACCGTGCCTTATATCTACGTTCGGTACCGCCTAACGCTTTTTACAGTACTGATTTTAAATCCATTTTCTCTTTCTCCAATTTTCACTAAATCACATCACACATAGCATCTTTTAATTTTCCCTGAAATTTTCCTTCTACTCTCATTCCCTCTGTATCAAACAGATAACGTCAACCCGTCAAGACATTGCTTTTTTCTCATGACATCATCATATGGCAAATAAAAGATTTACCGTTGCTATTAAGAGGTCCAAGATTGTCGACCCATGTTGAGAAACAACAGCTTTGCATTCCTGACTGACGACTCCATCGGTTCCAATCTCATGATTTATCATGGCAACAACAGACTGGTGAGAGCATCAAGGAAAGAGCAATCAGATGTTAGTGTCCTGAAGCCCAAACATCAGCAGTTTAAACTATCAGACTCTACAAAAAAATGAATAGAGTACTGTCTTTCTGATGGCCTGTATGGATCTTTTCACTTGCTACATTAAGCAGAATTTTCAATCAGAGCCATAAAACGGAATATAAAACTTAGTAGTGTGGCAGTAAGACTTACCGTAGGACCTGCAAATAGATCTGCTCCGGAATCTGCCGTAACCGAGCAGCCTTTGCTGCAATGTCCTGGTAAGAAAACAACTTCCATTCAGGGCACCGGTTTTCTGATCATCAAGCTACGGCTAGTTCTTTTGTTTTCAACGCAACGAGAGGTTAGTCAGATAAATCGAGCATACCGGTTGTCTTATCACCGATAAGAACATCGCCCATATCAAACTGTCCATAATATTCATAATAAGAGAATGAGAAAATAAAATAGTGAAAATTTCGGAGATTAATTTGGCCCTAGTCTCGCTGGTGAAAAGGTTGGAGGTGTGCGGAAACTGATCAGAAATGAAAAATGTATTTAAAAGTCAAAAGAAAAAAATAAACTTTTGAGTCGCCAAACCTGCCAATATCCCTTCCGAGTCAGAGGAACATATGAATGCTTTCCCTTGAAGTGATTCGGATCCACCCCACCAAACACGATTTCGCCTCCCACCGGGTCGTCCATCTTCAGATTCAGCCAGAATGAAAACACCTGTTCCTTAACGAGGCCTTGTTCAATCATGTTGTACCTGTCCACCATTGCGGTCGTAAAGAAAAATGAAAATTCTGATCAGCCCAGATGTTAAAATTGACACATGGTGAAAATACCGGAGCGTACCATACAGGGACCGAGCTGTTGGGTGAGGTCTCTTGAAATCCGAGACCCAGTATGCCATCGAACTTGGCCTTCGAAAAGATGCCACTGCCATCAGCTTCTCTAGTCGCCTCGATAAAGTCCTGATGGTGCAAAGCCATGAGTACCCTGCACACCACAACATTAAATTCACCCGAATGTTCAAAAGAAAAGATACCTGATTTTTAACAACTAAGTCGCCGACTTTGACACTGTCGCTGCTGTAAAATCCTGAAACAGCTCCGACAGAATATGCTATAGCGGCATCAGTACCTGCATGACTTAGCACATGTAAAATCTGATATTCTGTAGCTCCATGTGGTCTCATCGCTCGCGTCAAAGTTCTTCAAGATATAACACTTGCTAAACTACAAATTAGGGAAACTCTAACTTGGAAGATAATTCTAGGCAAGCGTTGCACGACTTAGAGACCCGCGAATAAATCAGCTGAATGTACACATATCTTACCAATTGAGCCAACTATCGTCAGTGTATGCGGAAATGTTCACTCACCATTTTCCTTGTAAGTACTAGACCAGCTTGAGTTATATTTAGCATGGGTATCGCATACAACCTACGCAAGAAATAATCAAAACGCCGATGTGCATCAAAGTTCCACAGATTCAGTTTAACGGTGAAATAATAAGTGGTCACCAGTGATTGATCGACGCACCGCCGAAAAGAAGCAATTTGCGGATATCACCCAGAACTTGGAACTGCCAGTGTGAAAAACCACATTGAACGTCTGAGGAGGAGTGCCGATACCAATCTCACCAAAATACTGAACATTTAGATAGTTCTTCAACACAACGCCATGCCCGCCATTACTGGATCTATCGTCTGAGGCTCTGACCGCCTGATCATACTTCCTCTTCTTCAGTCCCATCCTTACTAAACCATCATCAGATACTGAAGATCCCAAGTTCGCCAGCAACAATGACAGGCAAAATCCCAGCAGCATGTTTTGCAATTTATACTCCATGCTACAAAACAAAACTCATAAGAAATTATTCAGTGAAAACATATGAACCCTAATTTCTTTTGAAATGTGTATTTAGCAATTCTTGGCGAAACTACAATAACGGGTTCTTAAATGAAATTTGAGGAAGATGAACCAATACTCAATACTTTATGCTGTAATTTGGCGAGAACCTCACGCACGTTTGAGGGTGTTCATTCTTCTAAGGCAAACTGTTATCGATAGAAATTCGGTTTGTACATCTCATCCATTGATGTTGCTAAAAAGATAAGTTGTTTGTCTTGTATCTCCATTTTACCCATTTTGAGTAGATTTAACACTTTAGATATAAAAGAAAATAAGGGTTACGAATGAGAATCACAGAGCTAATTTCATCCCCAATTATCACCAAAACTCTAAATAATTTTCCAGAAAAATAAAATATAATGTATCAATAATACCATAAAAATCTGCCATTTCACTATCAAATCACCAAACAGCAGACAGCATCTAAAGTCTCATACTCCCTCTGTCCTCTTTTACATGTCACTTAATCGAATTTTTTTGTCCACTTTTACTTGTCACTTAACAATTTTCAATGCGTATTTAATATCAACAACTACCTTAAAATGTCAAACATTAATAACTTCTTTATCATATTCAATAAAAAATACATTCCCCACCAGTAATAATCTAACAAATTTACTTTTTGCACGAATTTTTTTATAAAAACATCAACCACTCATTCATTAAATTTGTTCAACCGCTAGCATTAACTTCACCTTAATCTACTCAAATTAACCTTAAACGACATGTAATAGAGGACGGAGGGAGTAACTCCCAGCAGACAAACCATAAAACAGGCAGTTAACAAGTCGAAACCAAATTGATAAATCAGCAGCAGACACTAAACTCCAACACATGACCGGCAGCTCACAGCCAGCACACCCATCATCACGATCACATCAGCCCAGGCAACAACATAAAAGTTGAAACGGAAATTCAAACGCAGAGCAGTATAAAGAATGGCGTAAATCCAATGGAAAACCCCAACTCACCTTGCTTGCTGCGTCAAAGGAAAGAGAATGAAGTAAAGACTTCGACTTTGAAACTGAGCGTGTATGAATTTTATCCGTACAAACGTCATCCGATCCTATTTATAGTGTGAATTTGAGTTTTTTGTTTTTTCTGATTAAAAAGAGTACCATAAATATTTCTGTTCAACAATTAATAATAATAATTACAGTACTTAATATACTCAATTAGTCAAAACATGTGATGTAATAATTGAACATGTTTTGTCATTAGCTTCGTTCACAGCATTACACATTTTAGGCTCTCTTCGTTTAGCAAAATGCGATGAATAAGAGAATATTTATGTTTGGTTTAATAAAAAAGGAAAATTAATACATAATTTTGATTGGATGTTTAAAACATTTTTAAAAATTTTGTATCTGAATAAAATGAGATGAAATTGATAGAAAACTCATGTTCGCTTCAATACTTCTTTTATCTTCATTTTCCATAAACTAAATGGGTTAGCGATGGTTGGAAATTAAGATTTTAAGCGAAGGAAGAAGCAACAGTGGGAATGAATAATTTGAAAGATGAAAAAATAAAACAAGACTAGTATGTGCGTTTTTAGGTTGTAATGAAATGAACAAACGAATCTATCATTGTGGTGGAATTGACGTTATGCTACTGCCATTATGATTGTTGTTGCTGCTATGGTTTGCGCCGCCACCGCTTATGATGGAGCTGATGGTGGCCGCGACGGCTGCGGTGAAGCTTGGATCGGCAGCGATGGCAGCAGTTACAGCGTTGATGGAGTCATCTTGGGAGACTTGCAGGCCCGAGAACTTGGACTGGTTGTGGAGCGCTTGGGTGAAAATTTGTGGTAGGGCGTTGGTGATGAAGGGGAGAGAAGTCAAGATTTGGGAACCGATTGGGCCTGGAAATTGGGCCTGGAGATGTGGCCTCTGGAGCTGTAATGGGCCGGGTGACGCTGTGTGGGTCAGGTCCAGTGTGACGGTGGGGAATGGAGCTGATGCGGAGATGGTCGCCATGCTCGATGAGCAGGCCGGCAGCATTGCCCTGGCGAGGAAGTTTGGGTTCATCAGGCCGTCTGCGCTAGACATGGAGCCGGAGAGAAGCATGGCGGCCGCTGCTGTGGTGGTTGACGCCATTGACATGGCAGCTGGCGGGAGTGGATGGTTGTGGTTGCCTTCGTAAGTTGTGACGAGAATGGTTCTGTCCTCAGCGCAACGTTGAATCTGTAAACATCAAGAGCGGCACCAGCACCACACTGTTAGAGATAGGAATCGGACGACATCATGTTGTGGAAAAGGGGTTTGATCGATCGGAGCTTACCTGTTTGCGAACTGGGCAGCCGACTGCCATGGTGCAACGATAATAGGCTCTCGGGCAAGGGTTCCCCTTGGCCATCTTCTGCCCGTATTTCCTCCATTGGCACCCATCAGATATCTGTGAGAAGATTATAAAGTCAAAGTAAAAACATGAGACGACCCTTTTGGTCAGGTAGCTGCTTAGAGAAACTGAGCATGTCTCTGAGAAAGTGTGGTACCATGGGAGCTTCTGATCGGGCACGGACGGAGACGCGGGCTTTCCTCATGGTGGCTTCTGCAGACTGCTGATCAATACTAGCCTTGGCAGTATTCGGATTCGTATTGTTACCAGGCTTATCAGCTGTCCAAACTTGTGTGTCTGAGTTAGGACTGTCTTCTCTTACAGCCACCATTTTGTTATCCTTCTTGCTGTCACCCCTCGGCCTCTTTCCGGCAGCTTGAGGTGATCCTGACTGTGTTCCATCTTCTGATGATGAATGGGATAGCACCTCATCCGTTTCTGCTCCTGAACCACTCCTGCCAATCGCCAGAAACCGACGAGGCTCGGTCAGCCCAGCATTGACCCCGTGTTTCTTCTCCGCTGGTTTCTCATGATCTCCGTTCTGAATCCAGATGATAACAGCAAAGTTAAAATCTAAATCCACCGAGCTGACGACGACATTGAATAATATCCATTCAAAAAGTCCATAAAATTGTGTACATACCTTGGGTTCAGGACCATTTTCAGGTTGAAGACTGGACTGCTGCTGCTTCATCAGCGACATCATATGCAACTGAAGAGCCTCATAGTTGTTGCTCACGTGACTCAGCATCTCCTTCAGCTTCACATTTTCAGCCGTCATGCGCCCTAGCTCCGTTTGCAACTGTGAAAGCTTTAACAAACAAAAGACAGGCTTCATCAACTTATGTTGTAATAAACGGCATGCATGTCGCAAGTGCGACCACCACCATCTTCATTATCCTTGATTGGACTATTCACAGATGAACTTACCTCAATCTTAGCTCGCTTGGAATCTGATGCAGAGCTCCCATCGTCGGATTCATCGCTTCCACGGTTAGCCATCACAAGATTCAAGCCGGTCTGTATATGAAAAAGCCAAACAATTAATTAATTTACATTAAACATACAAAATTGAGGAAAATTATGTCTTGACCCGTTGAAAAAAATTAAACTGACACGTGATGATGATTAGTTAAAATTCAAGAATCAGTCATAAAGACTTTTATCTTCTAGTCAAACTTATTACATGAGTTATCAACGTGTCCAGATTAAGCACAAACTTCCGATCAACTTCTCGATTGAAGGTATTTCATTCTCATTTTTCTGAAATTACCTAAATTGTTCTCTATGAATTGAGATATAGTATTAATTTATGCATCAAATAACTAATTTAATTCCATGAATTATATTAAAGCAATTTTTTATACCTGAGCATTTCGATGACTCCAGAAAAATATAATTTCAAAAATACACAGTTAAATAACATATATTGCCTAATATAAATCAGTCGTATATAAGTTAATTACGTTAGGTTCTAGGTAAATCGTTGTAAGTAGTAATCAATAAATGTGATGCATATTATTCATAATTAATCTAAAAGCGACATAGCCCGATGTGTTAGATTTAATGTTTCTTAAATAAATATATATAAAAAAATATTCTCTTAAAAATAAATATGAAAATGAAGTAATTGAAAACATAAAAGAAGTGAAACGCGGCGCTTACATTAACGTCAAGCTCACGCAGCGGCGCAGCTGCAGCCTCGCCGTGAGAACTCTCCCGCTTGACAGGCAGGCCGCAGCCGTCGCGTGACTGCGACCGATCATCGAACCTCCTCTCAGCGAAAAAATCCACCACATCAACGCGCTTCACACTCTCATCAGGATCATCATCGCCACCGCCACAATCACGATCAGCCACCGGCGGCTTTTCCAGAACGAGGTCGCCGCACCTCCTGATCGGAAACATATCGCCTCCTCCGGCGCGGTAGTTAGTCAAAATCGGAAGCGAGTTGAGCACGGTCGGTTTATTGGAGAAGAAGGAGGAGGAGTAGTAGCGGTCGGGATCAACGACGACGCTGGCGACTTTCCATTCCGATCTCATCGTCGACTCCATAAATTTATACACGCGGACTGGAGGATGGAGGCTCGGGGACGCGGATGGATCGAGGATTGACTGATCTGAGATGAACGAAAATCGTTTGAGAAAATGGTTCGGAGGAGGACGACCGAGTAAAAATGGTGATGAGAGAGACAAGTGTGTAGAAGTCCAAGTCTTCTACAGCTGCAACGGACTCGCCTATAAAAAGGATTTGGAATCCACTTAAACCACGTATTTATTACTCTTTACTATTTTTCTATGCCAATTTAAATAAGATTCCAGCATTTGTCCAAATCAAACCTTGCTTTTTTTTTTCAACTTCAATTGAATTAATATTTAATTTTTGAATTTGGAGGTATAAGATTATTCATTTTGACTAAGTGAACGGGAAGAGATATTAATTACCAGATAATATAATCTCAAATAATGAATTGAGCGACACAAATCAAGTTTAAAATCTAATTTTTTATATAAAAATTTGAAAATTAATTTTAATTTGTATCTTTTTTACTATCAAAATAGTACATACACTTTATTTGAATAACTAAAACAAATCTTTATTTTTTATCTAAAAATTTAATTAATTTATTTTTTTATCAGAGACCGCAAACTCTCATCCACTTTAATAGTCGTTATACGTCAATTCACACGCACCTCTGACATATATTAGAGTTCATCATGTTTTTGATCAAGTATCCATTTATTATCGCATATTCTGATTTTAGTTACATATTACTAAATTAATCATGCTTAAAATTATTATTACTCTTCAAGAAAAGAAATGTGATTATAAACTCAAAGAAGGCATGGTGATGGATTTCAAATCATACTAGATTACATAAATTCATTTAAGATATAATATCTGGATGTGTAATGGTACTTAATTACCACTTGAAAAGGGACTAATTAAAAATGAAAAATACAATATTTATCTTTGAAAACTCTAAAATGATGTGTGGTTAGAACATTACGTTATTTGTTATATTCTTTTTAAAAATATTTATTAATGTAATATTACAACACATACACCCGATTATAGGAAAATTTGAACTGATTCATGAGAATTGTCAGGAATTACCCATCATTCTCTTTATCAACAGGCCACACCTTGTTTATTTGATATATTATTAATTAATCTAAAATTGATGTAATAAATCTCTAAATTATCATTTAAATGCCATATATTAAGAGAAATCTTCATGAAATACAGATTCTATGCATGTCACTTTTAATTGTGTAAGATAAAATTGATCTTCATTTTTGTATGAAATAGATTGATATATAATATATTTCATATTGCATTCACTTATGAGAGTTAACGTAATTGTAAAATAATTTTTAAATAATAATATAAATTATAAAAAACTAAATTAATTTTAACATACTCTTTTATTAAATAAAGATGCATTAAATTAATTTTTAAAATAATAATTTAGCATAAATATTGTAATATATTATTTTCTATAATTAAGTTGTTTTGACATGCTAAGTAACTGTAA
>NQLW01000060.1:3286435-3297173 GCA_002312845.1 Kalanchoe fedtschenkoi
AACATGTGAATCTGAATATAAAAGATATATTAAATAATAAAATTATAAAAATTTCAAAATTTTAATCTTGATAAAACATGTGATAAATGTATCAAAAATAATATAAACTAAATAAAAGTGCAATATGAATCGAAAAAACATGGCGTGTTTAAATACTAGTATAATTAAGATATAAAATATTATCATAAAATCACATAAACATGTGAATCTGAATATAAAAGATATATAAAATAATAAAATTATCATATTAAATTTATCATATTAATTCAAAATGACTATGACATATGAAAAATAGTAACCAATAAATAAACTATCCAGATATTTATATTATTTTATTTTCACATTTGACGGTGAAGATTATGTTAATTTAACGACTCCCTTATGCAAAATAAATTTTTTGAAAAAATCTTTTAGATGTGCAAGTCCACATAAAACTACTCAAATATATGCTCTGGAGAGTTGGACACACTCTCCTTTATATTACTAGCTATATATAATTTGATCTCTAAGATTATTTAATCGGAGTATTATTTACTTACATAACTTAACAATGTTCTAGAAATCTCTATAACAATGCGCAAGTACGTATTAAACTCTCCTCTTAATTAAGCTTAGTTTAATATAATACACTTAAATTTATCGAAGTAATCTAATTATGCATAGAAGACAACTACACTTCTGCCATTGCCATGCCGATCCCTCATATTGTGTTGAATAATTGCTTCCCCTACAACAATTATCTTAAATTTCATCATGGTTTTGGCCTTTTGTCCATTTATACTGTATATTTTGATTTTAATTATGTATGTAATTAATAATACTTAAAATTATTATCACTCTTCTTCAAGTAAAGAAATGTGATTATAGACTCAAGAGAAGGCATAGTAATAGATTTCAGGTCATTTTGGATACTATGCATAGTTTCATTTGAGATAATCTTTTGTGTTCAATGATATTATCCACTTGAAAAAAGCAATAAAATAGAAGAATATAATATTTATCCTTGAAAACTCTAAAATTATGTGTGGTTAGAATATAATGTTATTTATAGTAGACTTAATTATTTGTCTAAACTTGATGTAATGAACCTCTAAGTGACCATTTTAAATGCCATGTATTAAGACAAACTCTTCATGGAATAGTTTCAATGCATGTGATCACACTTTAATTGTGTAAGATAAATTTGATCTTCATTTTCTTGTATGAAATATATTAATACATAACATCATATATCAATATTTTCATATTGCATTCTACTTTCATGATATTTATATTCCGTAATATTTGATAAGTTATTTTTTTTAGTAATTCATTTTCAGATGTTATGACAGGCCAGCACAATTTAAATATCACATTTTTAGAAGCTAATGTTATTCATCTCATATATTTTTACAAATTAAAATTTGAATGGCTTTATTTACGAGAGTTGACTCAACTATAAAATAAATATATATAATATAAAAATTAAATGACGGTAATTTAAATAATTTATTTTAAACGCGTAACATTTTCTAAATTTGACATATTCCAAGTATGAAATAAATTCCTAGTTACTTCAATTTACATCACACTGTGCGTCACGCAGAGGCGGAACTAGCGCTGACAATATATATTCAATTAAATGAAATCAGATATTTTTTTTTAAGGGTTACGGTAGACGGCCTCCCGAAACGTGCGGCAAATTTCTCGTGACGACGTCGTTCCACTAGTTCACACAATGAGATTTGCTTAAGGGCTCCACCAGGCATGGGAAAAGGCATGTTTACGGATCTTGGAAAGGTGTCCTGAGTTGACCGTGTTGAAGTGGGACCGAGTCTCTTGCTTGGACTTGGAAATTACTAATGATGAATTATTATTTAAAAATTAGATATTAATTTATTGATTAGTTAATTTTCTGATTTATTATATTTTTGACTATCGTGGACGGTTATTATTGGTTCTGTTTAAGTAGATTGGAGGCAAAATATTGTTTAAATTCTCTAATGAGCTTGATTAAGAGATAATGACAACTAATTAATGTAAATAAGCTGTGTTTATACGTGACTGGTGCTTAAGTTGAGGTTTGCTAATTTGTTAAAAATATGAGTGGCTTTTTTTGTCTGTATGTGCACGTTTCACAGATCCAACATTAATTATAAAATGTCGATTCATTTTCAACTTAATGATGTATCTTATCTTCTAATTTGATTAATGTTTTCACTAGAAACCACAACACAGAAACTCATAAGGATTAGCTTAGGATGCCAGAAGAGTGTACACGAAATTCTAGTCTTTGGTTTAAAAATATCTCTTGGAAATTATTAGCAGCTTAAGTAATACTAGTCTCTACAAATAGGAGGGAGAAATTTCACAACTATATTTTAATTGACTTTTTTATATTAGAAGAAAAAAAATGAATAATGAGATATTGAGGGCCACAAAGCTCAGTTATGTAATAAGTTTCGAACCCACAAACAACCCTATGACTAAAAGCACACCACAAACCCTAAGAATATGTATTAAATGTCATTTTACTAAATTATATGTTAATTAGTTAGATTGTTAATATAAAATGAGATAATATAAAATAGATAGCGTAGCAGGTAAATGTAGATGCGGATCAAAATATGATATTTGCATGGCGGCTTCAGAAAAAGTGGACAACTTGGTTTCTCATTTTATTTTTTTTAGCATTAATCACAAGTTTCAAGCATGTTACATTTAATGTGATTAATTATCCATCCTAATTTAATGATCTCATATGCTCTTCAAATAGACAGTACAAAAAGTCTACAAAAAGTCAACAAGAATTTATGAAACAGAAGCAAGTAGCATTCCTAAGTTACATAGCCATCAATTGAGAATAGAGTAGAAAAGATAACATTGGACTTTCGTAGTTGAAGAAAATTCTCTCATATAATTTATTCTAATATAATGTATAATAGAAAGATGGTTGGCTAGGCTATAACTTGTCATTTGAAAACATAGTAAAAATTAATTAATTTGGGATCTAGGTGTTGATAGTAGATGGTGTGGTGTGTGGACAGCATATGCTATGATGTTTGAAAATGAGTGTGATGATTATGATATAGGACTTGTTAAGTGTTTTTCTATTTGTATTCAACCATGTCAAGCCCAGAGAGTTTGACAACTTGTTTTGAACAACACATATTTTACATGCTCTTAAAATTAAAGGTGTGTCATTTATGCATGAGTTGATATTAGTGTTGATTGTTTTTGAATTGGAGTTGTAATAAAAGTAATCTTTGTTGTTAGCAGAGATGGTGTGGATTAGTAATGAAACATTTTTTGTGTCAAAAATGCGAGTATATCAAGAATTTTGAATGAATTTTATCTAAATAGAAAACATAAAACTTGCCCATCATCAAGATTGGAGTAAGAATTAAGTCTTATGAGTCAAAATTAAATTTTAAAATTTTTAGAGAGATAAAGTAATATATTCATTAAAAATATAAATTGTTTAATAAATGGTATATCAAAGTTAAGTTAAATTTTAGCACTAAATTAAAATTTTCCTTAAAAGGGGATTTTGAATTTATGAATAAAAGTGAAATATAATCATGTAAAGGATTAAATGTACATTTTGAAAGAGTTTGAATTTTGATCAAATAAATATTAAAGAATAAATTAAAATTTTAAGAGGATCGTAAGTTCATGGTAAAATATAAACATGTCCCGCCACAAGCTACAATATGGAAGTAAGAAATAGTCATTGATTTGAAAATTCAAAGTGCGGTGCCTAGAAATGAGGAAAAGCATAGAATGATCAAAGTTGAAAATAATTTTACATTTCATAAATATTGACAAAAGTAAATTGAAAATCAGGGGATAGACAGTATATCAAACATGATCTATCCTAAACAATTCTCTGTTATACTATGAATACTTCTCTTTGTAAATTGGAACCAGTCTAAGCTAGCGCGAACATTATTTTTAAGGGGACATATTATTTGCTTGATGTATTTTATGAGAGCTGAACAATTCGGTTAGACAAAACAAGAAAAGAGTTGAGTAAGATATGATGAATTGTTGACCAATGAAACATCAAATTCCCACTCCTCGATCCTCATGTGGCCAATAATGCAAGTCATTGATTTCAGTCCATTAGTGTAATATATGCCTTAATAATTAAAGAGATCTGAAATTTAACCATATGAAAGACCCAATCAAAACAAAATTATGTACTAGTAAATAAGTGGCATATATATATATATAGGTACTGCCGACAGATTATTCTTGATGTGGAGTAAAGATTATAACAATACTTTACTGACCAGAACCATCTATTAAAATATCAACATTAAGTAACTAACTTGAACAAGTGTATAAGTTAATGATCAGAGACATGACACACGATCCAAAAGATAAGAGAGGGCTACAATGTCATTAATTAGGGTTAGGGTTGGTTATAGTGCGCACTCTCCCGCATCAGAAAATCAGAAGGTTGTATCGTGTTTCGACTTTCTAGATCATATAAAAAATCAGAACGATAATGATTATTTAATGCTTGCAAAAGCTTAGTACATATTCCCTCCGTTCTCTAATACATGTCGTTTAAGGTTAATTTGAATAGATTAAAATAAAGTTAATGCTAGCGATTGAACAAATTTAATAAGTATGTAGTTAATATTTTTTTGAAAAAATTCATGCAAAAAGTACAATTGATAGATGATTACTGGTGACGAATAAATTTTGTATTGATTATGATAATGAAGTGATTAATGTTTGACGTTTTAAGATAGTTGTTGATATTAATTATGTATTAAAAATTGTTAAGTGACAAGTAAAAGTGAATAAAAAAATTCAGTTAAGTGACATGTAAAAGAGGACAGATGGAGTAGAAACCAAACATCAACCATGGTGATCTTAAATGAGTAATAAATGTAAGTCCTTTGTTGTTGCTTATGGCAATTTTATTGAACTTCTGTAGTAAGTTCGTGTCAGATTTTGATCCGCTCCGTATTGATATGGAGATTGGTTTATGATCTTCTGACACAATCTTGTTTCATTTGTACAAAACGGTTACTAAATTGATCTTATACAATATACGGCACTTTTTATAAACGCCGTTGTGAGTTACAGATAAAAGACGGCGCTTTTCACTTATAAGTGCCGCACAATATTTATTAGGGTTTTTAAATTAAACGGACTGGGCTTTTTACGAGACTTTAAACTTAAAAGTACCGTGTACTATTATCCTCTAATGTTTAATAAATTTAAGGAATTTGTAATTAATATAATATAAAAATATAAAAAAATATAATAAGACACGTTGATCCCGTGCGTAGAAATTTGAACTGTTTGTTTAAATATAAATGTAAAATTTGTGAAAAATAGATTTATGATAATGTCAAATTGGCATGATACAAATATGACGTAGTATGACACAAGTTGTTTTTCAATTTGTTTTGATTGGAATGCCTTTATTATAATGTAATGTTATTAATTTAGTTTTATGAATTAGGCTTGTCAAATGCTATTTGTAGGAATCAGTAGCCAAATTTGACCTGTATATAATTTTGAGACCCTATTACATGACAACCCATCTAATTAGAGCATTGTCACACAGACTTTAAGTAATTGACTGATGTATAATCTGATTGTTAAAATGATAATTGTTCAATTAACCGCGTTAACGGAGTGATTAATGTCAACTTGTCATTGTATCACATGTATAGCTGGAAGACATGGTTTACTTGAGTTCTCGCATTCTCATTTAATTAACACTAATCTAATCTTCACATATATACTAGGTGTAGCAGATTGGTTTGTGTTAGTTATCTTTTCATACCTAAATGTAACACGTAGGCTCTCTTATTTGGTTCAATTATAAATATCATAATTATTTAGGTTGTGTTTGATTTAGGAAAAAATTGAGACAACGGAAAAACGATGGGAGAATGAGATGCTAGCACTTGTCTGGTTTAAAAAAAGTTGGCAGTGAAAAAATGTGAGAAGAAATTGTTTAATAAATGTTTTAATATTTTATACAAAAGTTTTCACCTCCAACCAAACAAAAATAGAACGGAAATCCACGAGAAATTTACTTTAATTATTCCATTCCATTTTCCTTTCCTCCATATTTCCCTAAACCAAACACAACCTTAGGGTGAGCATCTTGTGTGAATATATAGTGCAAGTGATAGATTTTGATCTAATTGTTAGGGTATAATCTGAAATCGTCAAACAGTTGTTATATTTGCGTCAGTTTAATTAAATTACAATGTTTTCCAGGCTTAAAAACTTAGGTTTGAAGATGAAAATCTTTATATATATGTATGTAAAATATAGCCATTTGATTTCTAATAAAAAATGTGAGACATTTAAAAAAAAAAACTCATACTCAACTATATACATTTAAATCTCCAACCAATCAAATCTCTAACTGAAATGACATAGACTAAAAATAAAAGAGTGCAATTTAGAACAATACTACAATTGAATATTTGTGATGCACTGGAAGCACAAAGGGTACAACCTAATTGGGAAAGAAACTATGACAAACTAAACTCTCAACCTGATCGGTGGTTTAATTGTGATAATATCTAGTAAATATAATTTTACTATTGAGAGTATGAATATGCAGTATCAAAATTAGGGTTTAGGATTTAGAGTGAATGTATTGGAGCGGCGTGTAGCTAGCCCATAGGCACTAAAAAACTAAATCTGACTTTTTGTGATGTTGATTAAATGTCGATCACACGAGTGGGTTGGCTAGGTGAAGTAGTAGTAGCTAATGGCCACATTCACATCAAAAAGTAGAGGTAGGGTTTGTACATTTGTGTTACCGTCCAATGAGATAATCTTAATTTGGTGGTCAAACATCATGTTTTTCTCAAAAAGTTGTTGAGTTTGGTAGCCGAAGAGATCGATTCCATTGGATATTTGTTGAACGTAATTGTGTCCAAGTCGTCAAAATCGAAGAAAAGACATTCACCATCAAGCAGGGTCATCAGTTTGACAATAATGAAGCAGACTAGTGGCGGTGGAATAACTCTTCAAAAACCAAGCAAAACACGCAATGAGAAACATTTAATTTTGTCGTCAGAACACAAAATGTAATTAGAGAAATTATTTAGTGCGCAAATCTTTAATTAATGAGATGCTGGCGCAATTAGTAAGAAATAGGGCATTTATTTATGAAGTTCGTGTCTATCATAATATTTCATTCATCTTCTAATAATAGTTATTGAACATTTAAAGTTAAATTAATTGGATTAATAAGATAATAATATTACTGATTGAACAAATTCACTCATACAGTAATAGATAACTACTTAATGTATTCTTTTTAAATATGAAGTAAAAGGTAGAATGTGGTGTATTATTACTTGTATATTAGAATTTCTTTGTAATATGATGTTGAAATAATTAATTTTTTACTTTTTAAGGTAAATGATAATATTATATGTGCATTGAAATGACTAAGTGCAAGTAAAAATTGATATATACAGTAGATGCTAATTACTCCCTCCGTCCTCTATTACATGTCGTTTAAGGTTAATTTGAGTAGATTAAGATGAAGTTAATGCTAGCGGTTGAACAAATTTAATGAATGGGTGGTTGATGTTTTTATAAAAAAATTCGTGCAAAAAGTAAAATTGGTAGATGATTACTGGTGGAGAATGTATTTTTTATTGAATATGATAATGAAGTGATTAATGTTTGACATTTTAAGGTAGTTGTTGACATTAAATACGTATTGGAAATTGTTAAGTGACAAGTAAAAGTGGACAAAAAAATTCGGTTAACTGACATGTAAAAGAGGACAGAGGGAGTAAGTGACAAATAAAAAAAGACAAGAGAACATTTCATTCTGATAACAAAACATATATAATTTTTTGAAAGTAAATAATATTATTTTTATGTGTTAGATTACATCACATTCTATTCAAGTAATAAAATCTGTTTTTCTTCATATATTTTACTTGTATGTTTAGAGTTCTAATCTATTCACAAACTTGCTAATTTAAAGAAAAAAATCTCATTAGCTATTTACTCCTACGGGTGTGTAAAACAATGTTCTATTAATTATTATTGTTATGAATATATCTATTTGATAAATAGAGTCAAATGAACAATTAAATTTCGACATTTTCCATACAACAAAGGAATCTTACTTTAACAATCACGTTGTCTTCCACCGCTACACTTTGTCAACATAAATGCAAACCCTTTTTCGGGATCTTTGGTCAACTTGCCTGATCTGATTGAATTGTTTGTCAATATCATCATAGAGATACTTTAATTTGTACCATTTATTTAATTTTTGACTTTATATTAGAGTATGTTTGGTAGTAGATTAGATATTAACCATAACTGAATAAATAATTATATATATTTTAAAAGGATAAATAATTATAATTTTTAAAATTAAAATCTATCAACTAAAATTATTAGTACTTATCATGTTTTAAACCAAACGGATATTTTGTTACTAATTATTTTATCCCCGCCCAGTAAAAGTCGGCTCAGTATTTTAATTTCTCTGTGGACCATATGGACGGAATCACAAATGGACTGCATATATAATAAGCCTTATTATTTGGGCCTCGATTAGTTTAATGGGCCCTCAAGCCCACCAAAACGTCGTCTCCCACACGTAGACTTCATGGACGCGGGATGTCAAGTTTGATATTAGTTTGATGCTTCTTGTGCCGCTTAGGCTGTGTTTGGTTGAAGAAAAATTGTGGAAAGAAAAGTTTGAAAAAAAATGTAAGAAAATGAAATTTTTGAAGGATTCCATCTAATTTTTTTCTTGTTTGATTTTATAAGGAAAATGTTAAGGAAAATTGTTAAAAATTCATTTCATTTTCCATAATCATAGAAAATTTAATGAAAAATATATTAAAAAATATCAATTTTTAATCACTTCATATATTGAATTTGATTAAATACATTGAATTTGTTCAAAAAGTGGTTATTTGTTTGAGATACATTGAATTTGATTGGATTGATTTGTTAGATATAGGAATTACATTTTCCATCCAATTTTCCACCTAATTTTCTTTTTCTCCTATTTCCATCTAAACTAAACACAATTTTTTATTAATTTTCCATCAAATTTTTCATTTCACTAAACCAAACACAGCCTTAGGGTCGACACACTTGCCATTGCAGCAGATATCGGAGAACCTGCACTTATGCCCGCACCATCCGCAGTTTCGCCCGTCGGTGAACACGTTCACGCTCATCTTCCGGCAGCAAGCCCTCCTCAGGCTCCCTCGCTTCCAGCAAATCCTAGGATACTTGTTGCATGTCTTTTCCTTGTGGTGGTGGCGGCGGCGGCTCAGTAACGACCTATTTCCCGGTTCTCGGAGAAACGATGAAACTTCCTCCCCCTCCTCACCTTCCTCGGTTGGTTCAATACTCTAGAAAGAAAGCTTGGAAACTGTAGCCTGGAAGGCTAGTAACTATGAGGCAACAATGACCAGTTGAATACAGTCATTTGGTTCTTATAATGTATTGTCGAAGCATGATACTCATAATTGAGATACAATTTAATAAGAATTATTCGATTTGATATTAATATTTGAGACGTGGGACACGTATTGGAGGCTAGAAACATGATTAGAGGCACCCTAAGTATGAAAGATGTTGCAGGGTGGCGAGTGAAGCTCACAAATGTGCGAGTGAGCTGATACCAAATAGACTGAAGTTAAAGAGAGTCGCAGGGCGACTGAGGGATGTGGATTTTGAACTTAAAAAGAAGAGGGGTCAGCCGCGAGAGGCGCACCTATGAAGAGGACATATGTCACGGGCTAGTTCTCGGACTAGCTCGTGCGGCACTTGTTGGCTCACGTAAGAGTCAGCAAGTCAGTCTTTATTGCGCAACTCGAGTACTAATTTTAAGGCAACAAAAGATCATATAAGTAATAGATTAGCAAAAATAGGCATGGATCATACTATCATGTAAATCAAGTGAATGAAGACATCGATTAAGATAAAAGACACATTTCATTGATTCAAAAAAGATTACAATACAAGTATGCACGGGGGCATGACTAGATAAAGATTATGGACTCGATGAACGCACCTTATCCGAGTGGAGTAGTTCAACTACAACGCTGAACTTTTTCCATTTTCATAGGATCATACATGATTACTACTTGTGCTAACATACTACTTTTTATTAAGAAAAACACAAGCGGTCATAGGCGTAACAATGCACTGGACAATTAAACTTGGACTATGACAACACGCATGCCTCAAAAAATTAATGGTATTGGAAATAACCATCAAGGGAGCGTGTGCCATTTCTCCAAAAGGAGATTGTTGAGTATATAGTCGCTTGACAAAATGGATCAGGTCGTGTGTGTCATTTCTCAAAGATTGTAGAATATAGTGATTTGGCAAATTATCTCACATATTCTAGTAATAATAATGAGAGACGATTTATATTGAATTGTTAAATCATTAATTATAAATTTATATTTTAAATATAATAGAGATACAATCCAATATTAACTAGTCAAAAAATCAACGTGCCCAACACTAGCAAAACATCAGACCCTTCATTGTAAATTTTAGTTTTTATGTGAATTAAGCCAAGCTGGTCCTCCAGCGACATTATATATGCGTCTGTCTGTTTGGTGAGTTTGAATTGGTGACATAGGCGGATCCATTTGGAGCAGAGTTGGCAGCCGCCTTCGAATTTCACTTAGAATTCTTCTACTTAGGGTAAAAAAAATTATATATATAAAAATAAATTTATATGTATAATTTCAACGCAATTTTT
>NQLW01000060.1:3297182-3340251 GCA_002312845.1 Kalanchoe fedtschenkoi
CCCCCCCCTCAAATTCAACCCAATTTCTTGATTATATAATTTTATCCCAAAAAAAATTTTCTGACTCTGCCACTTATTGGTTACATATCTGTTCCGATGAGAACTTGAGGCTGCATATTATACACGCAAAGGAGGATTGGGGATGGAGATATGGTCTGAGTTTGTAGAGAGAAAGTCTTGCAAGAGACACGTTTTGGGGCTGACTTGGAACTTAGGGCAGGGATGGGTAAGTGGAAACGTCTCTAATTAACTGAATTGTCTCATTTATGAAAATTTTAACTCAACAAAAGTTAGGCTGTTTTGGGAATGCATCTCTTGATACTATGACATATTCCCTCCGTCCTCTAATTCATATCGTCTAAAATTAATTTGAATAAATTAAAATTAAATTAATGCTAGTGATTGAATAAATTTAATAAATATGTGGTTAATATTTTTTAAAAAAATTCATGTAAAAAGTAAAATTGGTAGATGATTACTGGTATGAAATACATTTTTTATTGATTATGATAACGAAGTGATTAACGTTTGACATTTTAAAGTAGTTTTTGATATTAATACACATTGAAAATTGTTAAGTGATACGTAAAATGAATAAAAAATTCGATTAAGTGACATATAAAGAATGATAGAAGGAGTACTCAATTGATATACGACGACGCAATAATTGTCAAACTCTCCTTGTGTAGTTGTGGTGGTTGAATTTGATTCATGTATTATTTATTTATTTATTTTGCTTCTCTATTAATTACGGACACATCAATTATAATTAGTTATTTTTATTAATTTGTCACATACGTGTTCTAATAATAAAAAAGTATTTCAATAACTATATTAGTTTCACTGACATAACTAATCATAGCTGATTGTATACAAATCCAGATGACATGTAAGTAGGGTTGTAACGATTCAGTTTGATTTTTAATTACAATTCAAACCGAACCATTTATAATTAGTTGAAAATTGTGAAATTGAATTGAGCCGCTAGCTTCAAAAATCAAACCAAATCATACCTTATGATTCAATTTGGTTATATTTATTTTTTAAAGACTTTTATTTACTAAAGAAGGAGATTTTATTATCTTAATAATAGTATAGAGATACTAAGATACTAATTTATATTATATATCAATTTGATTTTTATATGATCTAAAATATAATGAAATAGTTTGGTTTAAAAAAACTAAAAATCAAATCAAATCATTAGTCATCGGTTTTTTAAAAATTGAAACCGTAACAATACCATTAACACTCAAAACCGAGCTGAACCTATTGGTCCGTTTCAATTTAATTAGATTCTTCAATTTTTATTTACACTCCTAATGACAAGCATAATCTACACTAATAAAATATATATCACTAATAAAAAAAAGTGCAACCAAGGTCTATCAACAACAATATATAACTTTGTATGAACAATTTATGATTTTTGGGCTGACGGCTTGCTCTTTCTTGGATTATAAAAATCCAAAAACCTGTAAGCATAGAAAATTTCTTAAGTTCCCCCGTATATTTTTAGGTCTGACGCCATCATTCTAAATGGTTCTAAACAAATTTAGTTACTAAAAAATCTTACATTTTCAATAATTGCTTAATTTTTTTTAAAATAATTATATTTCATTCGAAAAAACGGCACAATGCCATATGTATAAATTATCTCAAAAAACCTGCTCGAACAAGTGGAACATTAGCACCACCAAAAACTGCTCGTATATGAGATTTTGGACAGGATTGACACTATGGACTCTTGAGTATGACATTCGTAGGATTTGATGTATTTGGTCTTCGCTTGAAAAACATAAGGGTGATCCCCATTCGATCCGCTCATTCCACGTTTGCTTTTATGAGCTTCATTTTCTGAATTTTTGCCAAAATCTTGTCCAACTCATATGATATTTTTTCGTATGTAATCTTAATTCCTTACTGTTTTCTCCTCTTGTCTGAACACTCTAGCATTTTGTTCTTCTCAAATCTTGTAAAAGCATAAATGCATAAATGTAAAAGCTAGATTTATCATAGATCTTTGCGTGTCATTTTCATTGATGGTCCTGTAAAAGCATTCAACACAAGAGTTAGCACAGTATGTGAAGGACCATATATTCTAAGAATCCCCATTTTATCACAGAGAAATCCAAAATTTTTTTTTTGACAAATGGCATTCAAGGAACAAATGGTTTATACTCTCCAAATGAGACTTACACAAATTATATGTCACATAGAATTTACATAATTGCAAATGAAAAAAAGCATAAAAATATTCTAATTTGAACATAACATCATTTGCAGCGGTTAATTAATATTTTAAACTTAATTTTATGGTGCGAAATAAAAAAAATAAACATGTTTTTCCTAATATAATTATCATTGTCATAAAATTTTTGGAAACCTTTATAAAAAAAGTTAGAGCCATATTCTAGAGTTTTGGGGTACCATCTGGCATCTCTTAGAAAAACTTAATAGGACACCCCAAAACTACCCTCTATGTATATGGCTATTTATATTATGATTGTATATTTTATTTCATTACTTATTATTATTATTTTTTAGATTGTTATGGATTTTTGGACCTGGCTCACTTTCTGATGCACCAAATTGAAACATGCATTCACTCAAATTAATGGAAACCGAAGCTCAGTTGACTTACAAATTTGCACCGAATTTTCTCTTTATCTGAAATCATTTAAGTCAAAGGCTGCAGCGAATCAAATATCATTTTCCACCAACTTTATAGATCTAACGTGGATAATAATAATATGCATTAAAAATGCACCAATTTATTCATTATCTATTATTCTATTAATGCATCAATCATCTAATAATAGTCATTCCATCTTCAAATAATAGTTATTTAAGATTAAATTAAGTGAATTTACGATATTTATGTTAATTTTTTATATTTAATATGATTGTTAATGTATTTTTTAAAAATTTCATATAAAATGTGGTGTAATATTATTTCTGTAAAATGATTTTTTATGTATTATGATGATAAAGTAGTTAATTTCATATTTTTTAAGGTATGTGACATTGTTAAAATGCATTGTAATTGTTAAATGACAAGTAAAATTAAATAAATAAATATTACTGAAGTGACAACTGACAAGTAAAAGATGACAAAAAGAGTAAGTGTGACTCACACTAAAAATATAACATTTTCAGTTTTATCTCTATAAATAAATCTTTATCAGTGGTTTTTTTTATCATTTTTTAATTAAAAAGGGCCTCTAAGAAAAATGAATTCATTAAATTTTGAACACTTTGTTGCAAATTTTTTGATACAAATTACAAATAAAAACAAAGAATAACAAATCATATGACTCTGCGCCAATAGACCTGTATTTAAACGACGTCGTGGTTGTTCAAAAATCAGCGTAACTGCACATCCCATAACGGCATGTCTGCCCGGTGCCACAGCCCTTGTTGCATCCTCCGCAATGCCTCTCATGCGACCTCGGATTGACGCACTTGCCGTTGCAGCAGATGTGGGAGTACTTGCACTTCTTCCCGCACCGGCCGCAGTTCCGCTTGTCGGTCTGCAGATTGACGCACTTCTTCTTGCAGCAAGTCCTGCCCGGGCTGCCCGCCGCGCGGCACACTCTAGGGTTCTTGTTGCATGTGTTGTGCTTCACTCGGTGCCTGTGTCCGTGCTTGTGGTGGCTCGCTAGTAGCAGCCTCCCCGTTCCACGCAGGAACGTCGGTGCTTCCAGACCCTCGTCATCATCGTCGCTGCTGTCTGTGTCTGACTCCTCATCGTCTTCGAGGTATGATGATTGGTCGCCGTCTTGGTCTTCGTCCTCCAACTCGTGTATCTGGTCTTGGATTTGTGTTGCAATTGCCGATGTCGCTAGTAGCAAAACTAAGGCCGCCAGCATGAGTAATACCCGGATGGATTTCATAGCGAGTAATGACAGAAAATGCTTTAATTTGAAAAGATCACTAGGGTTTTGCTTTTGGCCCTTTGGGCAAGAAGCTAGGGTTCAAGAGAGAAAACGTTGTGATAAAACAGAGAGAGTTGTGGAGAGATGATTAGCTGATGAGAGAATGGATGTGTTTGGCTAAGTATATATACTATATAGTGATCAAAGTGTGGGGCTGCAAACCCTATTATATTGAAGAATGACACATGAAGAAGGGAATATATGCGTATAAAGATGTGTGGAGCTTAGTTAGTGGGGTGGTCCAATTCAAGCGGCGAAGGGTTTCAAGTACACAAAGGTGTACATGTATGTGTAAAAGTTAGGCTCTGGCGTGTGCCAAATTTTAAGTCACCATATGACTAATCCAAGTCCTCTTAACACATGCATTAGGGTTAAGGGGGGTGTTCTCTCATGAATGTTTAAATACTTGTATTAATTTATTATGGATATTAATATGTTGGAAGGGCATAAATAAACACAAAATGAATCTGATTTCAGAGTCTCGAATAATGTGTGGTCATGAATACACACAAAAATTATAATATTCAAAATTCAATTTTTATTACGGATGTTTCATTTTTTTAAAAAAAAAAAATCGTATTGATTCATGGTTTCTTGTTAGTTATGTAGTTTTATGGAAGTTGAGCTTTGGTCTTTCGCATGAGGTTTTAATCCACTTAATTAGGTTGTTTCTATGTAAATCTTGTGATTAGCGCGTAATCTCACATAAATTAATCAATATTTTCTCTTTTGTTGACCGTCTGAGGGTCCCATTCCACACATGTTTCAAGCTATGAGATATCATTAAACAACAGATCAGCACTCTTCTTTAATTATAAATAAGTAGCTGTTTTTCAACACTTTTTAACCGATTTCGTGTTGAATCACGACGGAACCGTTATCGAAGCACTTTTGCTCAACACATCTAGTCGTGGTAGCATTTTTAGGGTTTGATTTTGTGGTAGCATGTGTTAGTTTATGCTCATTTGACTTGTAGTATTCTATTGAGTAAAGGGAAAAATGTAACAAAAAAAGCAACTTGGGAGTTGACCGACAACTCATACACACACAAGCTAAGCCAGATCTTCAATAAAGAAGAGTACGTAGGATCTTGCCAAGGTTACTACGGCCTTGTCCTTTGACATTATAGTTTATGTTAGGCCATTCCATGTGTATATGCACCCACCTTTAAAGTCACATTCAAATTTGTAGATATGTATGAAACTAAGATGGTATCACATTTGCATTGGTCTGCAGTAAGTATGAGCGTCACTATCAAAATGAAGGAGTGTGCGGTGTCATAGTCCAAATTTGTCCATGACATTGTTACTCCTATGATCGTTTGTTTTCCTTATTAAAATGTAGTATGTTAGCACAAGCAATAATCATGTTTGTTCATACGTGAGAGTGGATAGTTCATCGTTGTAGTAGGGCTAATTCCACTCGAATAAAATGCGTTCTTCGAATCTCTAATCTTTGCATAGACGTGTCTCCTTGCCTACTTGCGTTGTAATCTTTTTGAGATCAATAACATGCATTTTTATTTTAATCGATGTTCCGACTCACTCGATTTACGTGATAGTGATCCGTACCCCTTTTTACGAATATGTTACTTATTATATGATCATTTATTGTCTTAAAGGTATTCGAATTGCGCGATAAAGACTGACTTGCTGACTTTTGTGTGAACCAGTAAATGCCGCACGAGCTAGTCCGAGAGCTAACCGTGACATGCGCCCTGATAAAAACAAACACATCTCATTTTCCATCCATGAATCTGATAAAGAGAGTATTTTTTTTTCTTTCAAAAAGTTTGTGTTCCTTTTTCCTTCATTTAGTGTTTTTATCTTTACTTTTTGATTCAGTTTACATTCTATAAAAATGCATTTCAAAACTATGATTTTTATTTTTATTTTAAAATCAAATTCTCAACTTCAGTTTTAGGAATTCATTGTTCACATAACTACAGAGGTTTTGGTAAAATAAATTGCTATTTGGGAACATGATAAAACATAGCTCAAAACTACAATTTTCTTTTGTAAAACTGCAAGTCAAATTTTTTACAAAATTATAGTAATATAATTAAATTGAATTGAATACTAGTTGTTTATAATTAAATTGAATTAAATATATATTAATATTAGTTGTTGAACAAATTTAATATGTAAGTATTTAATATATTTTTTTTTAAATTTGTATAACAATTAGAATAAAGTAGATTATCAATAGTGTATAATGAGTCTTATATATTATGATAATGATATAATTAATTTTACTTTTTTAATATAGTTTACGATGTTAAATATGAATGGAGATTGATAAATAATAAATAAATGTTGAATAAATACTAAAAATAAAAGAGGATGGAGACATCAAAGACTATAACATCATCACTATAAATACATACAAGTCTCATATTACGATTCTTCTACACATTGTCACTATCATGACTTCCAGCAAGCATCCATGTTTAGTGCCATTAAAGGGCTCTGAATGTGACCTCCATTTTTCGAAATCAATTCTACTCGAGACTTGCAGTGCATCTTACTCCTCGAACTCTCATATTATTCAGGGTATAGAAAGTTTACTGCCAGTGTTAAGAAGTTTTTAACATAAGCGGGTGAAATTATCAATGTGTTTTTATGTGCGTGTGTTTGGTAGTTAGTATATGATACTCCCTCCGTCCTCTAATATATGTCATTTAAGGTTAATTTAAGTAGATTAACATGAAATTAATGCTAACAGTTGGACAAATTTAATGAGTGATGAGTGGTTGATGTTTTTTTAGAAAAAAATCGTGCAAAAAATAAAATTGGTAGATTATTACTGGTGATGAATGATTTTTTAATTGATTATATGATAAAGAAATGATTAATGTTTGACGTTTTAAGGTAGTTGATATTAAATACGCATTGAAAATTATTAAATGACTACTAAAAGTGTACAAAAAAATTCGATTACGTGACGTATAAAAGAGGACAGAGAGAGTACTTAAGTGACTGTTATTAATGAAGTCGCATCTTTTGTAAGTTTTTTAACTTGTTGGGTATTATTTATATATTTTTTTATAATATATATGTTACATTTTAAAGTGTTTCATATCGGTTTGTATCTTCACTATGATTTAAAAGTTTGAATTCAATAATTCAATATAAATCATTTCTTCTTTTCTGTGATAGACGATGCAAGATATTTGAGTTGAGACACGATATATTAATCATTACTCAGATAAAAAACATCATTTTAACAATTTATGAGATTTGAAGTGAATGATTGCTCTTCCATCCACCGAAATGTAGATCAAAATTTGGAGCATGGTCCCCCATAAACACCACCAAAACCAGAATGATTGAAAAGTTGAGTGATTGGTGTATGGGCTGGGATATGTCGGATTATTCTTCACATTTCAAACAAGAGGCAAATATTGGCACACGACCCTTCATCAGTATGGTCTACTTCACACCTTAAGGTCATTTCAGATTCAGTTGCATAAGCATTTCTATAAAATGGCTCTTCCGGTTCTATGTCACTTCGTACATGTCTCATATTGATTAGTGAAGAGAACATGTGTTAATTAATATTGTATTATTGAATCATTACTTATAAATCTGAATTTTTGAGTCACAGAAAATAAAATTCAGTATGAGTTGGTCTGAATATTCAACAAGACCGTGACAATGTCAGTAGCTATAGAGAATGGCAGTGGCAATTTCAAGTATTAGTTCGTAATACGAAAAATGAATTTGTCATCCTATGGTTCGTGCCATAATTCCGTACTTTCGACTTAGACGAATATATGTCAAAGATTTAGATAAAGCTAATTTGGCTCTTATTGATTTGTTCTATAACTGTAGTGATTTTATCTTACTACATTTTTCTTTATTTATTATGAATAAAAAATATTTTGAATTATTTTTTTAAAAATATAATATTACATACACATCAGACCGCCATCATATTCAAACTCTGATAGTTAGGGATGAACAATAGATTATTAACCAACCAAATTTTTTATTCGGTTAATCAAATCGGTTAACCGACTGCTAAAAAAATTAATTATTAACCGAACCGAGTTCTCAGTTAACTGGATATTCGGTTAACCGAATAACCAAAAACTCGATTAATTCAGTTAAATTAATATTATATTTAATAATTTTATATTTATTTTTTGTTAATATTAATATTTTTATAATTTTTATATTTAATTTAATTTTTATAATTTTGTTATATTCAATATTAATATTTTTATTTTTATTCGGTTAATCAATTAACCGATAATCCAAATAACCTTACCCATTAACCGAACAAATTTCTCAATTAACCGAACCAAATTTTTTGGTTAACCAATTTTGGTTAACCGCGGTTAAAATCTACAATTAACCGAAGAAGTGAACACCCTACAGATAGTCAGTATCACCCTCTTGCTCTCTTTACCGCAACCCAAAAATTCAAACATGAATCTTTTCTATTAAAATGAATGATCGTATGAACACTATCACCATCTGTCTGTGTATTACAATTGCTCAGGCTCATGCTTGCCTGTCTAGTTTGGACAGTGCTACCGTGGGAGTCTTTGAGAACGAAGGCCAAGTAATAAATAGCCTGTGATTGTGTACTACTCATCTAATGTACAATCCGAATGGGACTCAGGGTACGGTCTGGGCGTGGAAAGCTTGCTTTCTTGACATCAAGGATGAGCATTTTTGTCATCGATTTCGGGCAGGGACGGCGTGGGAGAGCCGCTGTATTTGCTGGGCAATGGAGTGTTCCTACGCGAATGGCGCTTGGTCGGGACCAGCACGCTTTCGTGCTCCCACTTCTCGCTCGCTTCGTATTCGTCACTGTCTTCATCTTCATCGCCTTTGAACACCGGGTGACTGTAGGCTTCTTGGAGATAGCCTTTCAGGTTCAGGTGCGGCTCCCTCGCTCGCTCCAGCGTGTCTTTCATCATCGCTTCCTGTAAGTCAAAATACACACACACAGATCATTTCAGCAAGAAACGTATGTATGCCCAAGTTTTGGAAAGATTCGGCATTTCTGTCAGCTGAAAATTAAGCAACATTTTTCGCGGACCTGCAACGGATATTTGACAAATGCTGGCTCGAAGCGACCTTTGCAGTACTTGTGGAACCACAGCGTCAGCACGGGCAGCACGATCAGAAACGGTGTCGACATAGCGAAATCGAGCGTACTCATCAGTCCCAGAAAGAGGATCTGGGCGATGATCAACGCAGCTATAACGCGTCCATGGACATCAGGCCAGAACGCCGCTCCGCTCTCGTACTCTTGATTATACACATTTATGATCTACAGAACACGGGAATAAAATCAGAAAGAATCACATTTGAAACTACTATTCGGGACATGTAATTTTTTTCTCACCTGGTGACGGAAGACCACATAGGCGAAACCGAAGAAAACCAATATGAAGGGTAACAGGATGGGAGACACCGTGGCGTAAACGAGGCCGAGTAGAAAATATAATTGTATCCGAGGCTCTCCGGTGTTGAACCCGACGCTTCCGGGATCCATCGCCTCCTCCCTATCCCGCTCCGTCTTGACTAGGAAAAAGTTCTTCAAATGGTACATGATCAGCGGCTTCACCATCAGGATCTCCGCGGCTATGCCGGCCCATCCGTCCACCATAATGTAAGTTATGAAGAACGTTGCTTTTAGCGGAATAGCCACGCCGATCGTTTTCGGGATGCTGGAAAACACAAGTCAAAAGTCAAAATTGTCCGAAAGGCAGAATACGCCACGATCGAGCTGATTTCTCGAGTAGATGAGTGGTAAGTAATAAGCAAATAACATACTCATTGGCCGATTGATGGATGAACTTGTTGAGCTGCTGGAATGCGCTTCCGGTGACTACGCTTCCGAGAAACACGTTGATGAAGTTGAACATGTAATATCGGGAGGCCGATCTCCGCTCTAAAGACGAGATGCTAGTAAAGCCTTCAAACTTTGACATCATCATCAATATTGTCGGCAGGAAAATGAGGAAAATCTTTAAAGCGATTCCGGGCAGGAAACCTTGGATGACCGACTTGATGAACTTCCTGAAGTGAAAAAAAGAAACCCAAGCATAAGAATCAAATATGATTTTTCGAACAAACGGTTAGACTAAATATGTAACGATTTACTCACTGTTCTATGAGAAACTTCAGCCACGGTGCAGCCTTCTCGATCCCTTCAATGCTCGCCATACCTTGCACGATGGCTATCGGGATCATGAAAAAGAAGGTGAGGAAAAAGAAGGCCACGGCCATGATGAGTCTTCTAATTGTGAGGGAAACGTAAGGTATAGCCGTGTTCTCCCAATACACGTCTCGTGGCTCCGGAGCCCACTCCGTCAACCATAGAGTTGGATTTCTGGTTTGCTGCGTCTGTGCGCAAACTGCCGCCCCCCATCTTGCCTTAAAAGAGACGAAGGCAGCTGGCATGACAGATTTAGGATCGTTCCTGACTCGATCTCGCTCTTCTGCAATCTGCAATAAGATTAATTGGGTAACCAAATAAGAAACTTACCACTAGATGGCAGACACACAAAGGTTGGGCAATCGCCAATTCAGATGGTAAATGCATTGTGCGGAATACTAAGACACACTGGGCTGCGCTTACTTCTTTCGATATTTTTTCAATCTCCGACACATGGTAGTCAATCGCATCGACTTTAGCTCCCCAAAGACCCAGAAAACCAGTCTGAAGAAAGCAGAAAATAAGCCACAATATTCATATAAAACAGCAATCGATAAACGTTTTGTAAGGTAATAATGTACCTTCATAGTTGGTCGACCAGCTGACTGATTCCTGGAAAATTTCAGTTGGTAGTAATCCAGCCAGTTCTGCAATTTCTTTTTCTTGGCGACCAAACTCGCAAGCTTATTGGCATTATAAACCACCTGTGCGTATGACAGAGAATGTACCGTTAGCCTTCTTTTAACGGTGGACGTGTTGCAGTCAATTGTAGGGGTAATGAGAGAAAGCGCCGGCTCATACCTGGTGAGTCAGATAATGATTTGGATGGTTGACTAGGAAGAAATGTTCCACAAGTTCACTGATAGACTCGTCTGGATCCGGTGGCACATTCCGGACTAGGACCTGTTATGTAAGAAAACATAGGCCTGTGAACTAACCACACATTTTCGGAAGTTGCGAAAAAACGAAGTCCGGTATAAAGAACACTTTTTATCCTTCATGCTGTAAATATGGGATCCGAAGCAGCTGATAGAGTATGGGATCAGAAATTACAGTAAATTGGTCGGGTCTGCGATGCTCCGATGCAAGAAAATGCAGTCTCATTTTCGCGATGATATCATACTCGTTGCGTAAGACATAGCATGTCCAGAAGGTAAACACGTATGCATACACTATGTGAGTCCAAAACCTACGATCACAAACCCATGAATAAAAACATGGAACGAAGGATACCCAAACCGCATCTGCTCAAGAACAAAAACATACGAGTTTGACATCTCACCGATCCGATCCTAGAGGAATGTTTGATATAGTAAGTTTATCAATGTCACTGTAGGTTAAGTTGCTAAGCTCCAGGGTCTGGTTTGTAAAGTTAACCGGCACCAAGACCGCCCATGCGATGATTGTTAACGGCACGAATATTTTCAGCCTGGAGAAACAAAACCAAAGGAGTTAGTATCAGTACTAGCAGAGCGAATGTGAACGGAAGCAAGCAGATCGAACACTCTCACGATGAAACCAGCCGCTAAATGTGACTAAAGTGTTAAATAGTTATGAAACCTAATTGTCAAAGGATGTTCATCTACTCAAAATCTGACTATTTTTTTTCTTCAACGGCAAAAACGAGAAGGTAATTTAGGCGCCATACCCTAACAAGTAAATCCGCAAATAAACTGCAGAATCAAGTCCTGCATGCTCGATCAACTCCGGTTCGGGCATCCGCAGAGCAGCAGGAATCCAGTTGAGAAACCTGAGATATGACCTGAAGTCCAGATTGACAATCTTGCTCATAAAAGCTCCGGAGGTGAGCGGGTCAGTCCTCAAACCCTTCAAGTACCACTTGGGGAAGTAAACCCTATCATTGAACGGCTGGAGCCTCAAGATGGCGAACACCACCAGAAACACAAAGGCACTCAGCAGATTGATGCCTGCTGAAACGCCTATGTCCTCTAATGTCGCCATCTACACCTGCTCTCCCCAGACCACACGAGAAAAAAATGTTACAGAAATCGGTGAATATAATCAGACTGATTTCAGCAGGAGCAGTAACAGGAAAACATAAAAATCTCAGAAGAAACATGAGCTGTGCCAAAAATAACAAAACAAAAATCAGTTAAGCAGGCGAGCTCAAACAAAGCTCAAACCTTTCCAGCGAAAATCAACTTCAAACAATCTGGTAAGTGAAACCCACCTGGGATTAACAATACCCAAATAAACGCCGGCGTTGGATTCGAAGTTTGCTCCCGGATTGCTTCAAATCGTAATGTAAAACCCAAAAAGTAAAAGAAAAAAGGGTTGAAGCTTGGAGAACTTGTTCTGCAGGGAAAGTGGGATTCGATCGTCTTCTTCGGCAACGACTCTACTTACGTAGAAACGGAGAAGAATAAAGGCAAGCTCCAGAATAACTTGACAGCACAAAAATCATTCTCGTACCGGCTAGAAGGGGGAAGGAAAGCAGGTGGTGAGAGAGGGAGTTTGGATTTTCCGAAAATTTCGTCGGAATCCTCAAACTTGGAATTAAATACTAATTTTCCTGAAAAATTAAATTGATATAGAATTGAAGGACAGAAATTGTATCGTGGACGGTTGACGGTGTGGATCAAGCCGCTGCGGATCTTGCGCGTTTGGGGCTCCACGTGGAGAGCCGTAACGGCTAGATTTGGGTCCGCGTCAGATTTAGTTAGTGAATCGGGTACGGGTTGTTGGTGGGCCTGGTGGGCCGCGTGCATGTGTATGGAGAAAGCGTGGAGGTGCCGAAAGTGAAACGTCATGGCCAAACAAAGGACAAGTTGTTTTATTTTCACATTAATTTAATATTTTCTGTAAGTCAAAAGATGTGCTTGAATTTTCGATTTTATTTTGCTCTATTAGTGCATAAAATTAAGGGGAAATTATTTTAAAAATTACAGACATTATTATTAGATATTATATTTTTTAATCAATGTGAATTTTGAGACTCAAGATAATCGAAATTATCAACAAAATAAGGTAATACTATTATCAAATGGGTATGCATTATCATCAATTTAAAATCAGAAATAATTCACACAAAATTATATAATCGAACCATCACAGTAATGTGATTCAATAAAGTAGAATAAAATATATAGTTTTAAAAATTAGTATGTAGTTTGTTTCTCATTTTTAGAATCTCAAACAATCAAATAATTTGTTGTAAGAATGATTATTAATTTAATAATCAATCATTAAAATTACAAATATCTTAATAAATAATTAATAATATTAATTTAATATAAACTACTTTCAACTATCATTATTTTTTGTAAAACGATTTTAATTTTTGCTGACGGTAAATTGATATATAATATATGTGTGTGTGTGTTTTAGGGAAATAATCCCGGCAAGAATGATCTGGAATGAGGTTGTCAACGTCATTGTCTCAAATCTGTTTTGTAGCTTTGGGAATGTGGTGTGCTGATTTCATAAGCAAAGTGGCACTTGCCGATACCATACAACAAAAATGTTTGGTGTCAAAAAAAATGCTGAAAAATTCATTTCTTAAAAAATTAATTAATTTTTCGTGTAGTGGGATTGAAGCATAAATGGCCACGTACGATGAAAACAGAGATGTGGTCCATTTGAAATTATTATTGTGGCGAGGAGAAAGTTGAGATTGGTGATCAAATTCTCCTCGTATCCACTTCACCATCCATGTTGACTTGAATTCGTAGTTTTTTTTTTAATTCAGAGAATCGTAACTCTTCCGGATCGGCTTAAATTTCAAGAAGAGGCTACACACACCCGACTGTTAAACTCTTCATGTGTTTCACAGGATAAATATTAAGTTGGTGTTAGACAGGATTCGAATCTGAAACCCAATAAGAATCAATCTTGTTGACCTGATTCATATCCAACTCAAGTAGTGATGATCGGCTAGTTCGTAGAATTGTTGTTTAGGTGTGTGGATTGTGATTACTAATTCAAGCTTGATCACAAAGCATTTTTCTAGCTTTTTTTTTCTTCTTTTCAATTCAGTACTTTATTACTCCCCAATGAAGTGTAATGTGGCCACTAACACATGTTTTGTAGAAAAAAATGTCATGCTGATGTGTTTGAATTTAAAATAAAAATAAGTATTTATATTCATAATAATAATATATTTTTAACATGTAATATTATTTATACGGATATTAATAATATCTTCATATGTTGTACGGTCCACCAAATGTGGTTTTATTTGCTTTAATAGAAAATTTTGAGGAAAAAAGTTTGATGAAAAATTGTATGAAAGTTTTTTATTATTAATAATAGAAAATGACATTTTCCTTCATAATTTACATGATAAACAAACAAAAAAAATTCCATGAAAAATTTCAATTTCATTATATTTTCAATCTGATTTTCCTCCTCTTAAAACTTTTTCTAAATAAAATACTTCAATAATATTTCCTCTTCCCGGTTCAGAAAATCAATAGAAGCAGACACTTTTTCAAGTTGTTTCTTGTTATTTTAAATTTTTTTCCATAATTTTCTAATGTTCACGTAATCACATTGCAAGCATAAACTCAAATACTCAATTTTTATTTGTCTCTTAGGAACATATAACTAAAATCAGTAACATGAATATTACATAAATTTTCTTGGCCTTGCTGAAGTTACATATCAATCTACACATCTCTGCAAATGATGATCTACTTCATGCATTCAGACCAATCACATCAAAGCAACCAGATCTTTCAGAATCAGCAGGCCTGGCTCTGCCGGGATCAGCTAGGTACCCAGCCACAGCCAGCTTGCTCCCATGCTATCTTCCGGACATCAGATTGACAAGAGCTTGGTTTTCATAGAAGGACCCAACGTCCCAATCCTCCGTGGTCGACGACAGTGTCATCAGCGCCACTACAATCGATCTCATGCTCGGCCTCAGCTGCGGGTTCTCCTGCGTGCACGCTCTCGCCAGCTGCGCCATCTGCTACATTCACATCACGTACACCTGAATTCAACCAGCTGCTAGAACAAGTCACTCTAGCTAGTTTCGGTACCTTGCAAACGGAGTCCACCGGGTAGTTGCTTCCTAGCCTGGCGTCGACCAGCCTGGTGAGATCCTCCTTCGGGTCAGCCTGGCTTAGCGCATCCTCAAACTGCATAAAAACTTTTCAGGTGCTGTCGAAACTAGCACAAAATCACTGGGAGGTAGATGAGTCAAGATGACCAACCAGAGCCACGAGTCCCTTCGTCTCAGGAAGCGTCGCTTCATTTGTTCTGACAATCGCTTCCTTGGCGGATATGAGTTCATAGAGCACAACCCCGAATGCGTACACGTCTATCTTCGGGCTGACGTCCCCGTACTGCGCATACCTGATGCATTCGACACTTTTCAGAATTGGAAAAAAAAAATGAACTTTTATGGATCAACTCGTCAGCAATCCTTACTCCGGAGACATGTATCCAAATGTGCCCACCAGGCGAGTTTGCATCGAAGCGTTCCCAACTTCCGTCAGCTTCGTTAATCCAAAATCCGCAACCTGGGTACCATGTGATTTTCCCGTTCATCGAAATCTGATATATATATATATATATATATATATGAACATAGTCACAGGCGTTTTGGGTACCTTTCCGTGATACTTCTCATCTATCAAGATATTGGCTGACTTGATATCACGGTGGATGTACACCGGCACCGTATGTTCGTGGATATACTGGAGCCCCCTCGCTGAATCCAGCGCGATTTGGACTCTGGCTGTCCACGACAACGGCGCCTTGCCCAAGCCTGGAATCACACCGAGTAAGAAAACCAAAAAAAAAAAAAGCAGATAAGCTGCCGATCCTAAAACAGGTAAAGATTACTTACCACCGGAAGAGCGCAGGTGCTGACCCAAGTTTCCGTTTTCCATGTACTCATAAACCAGAAACAAGGATCCCTCGACGCAGTATCCGATCAGACGCACCTGAATAGCGAAATCGCTTTAGTTTACTGAATGAGTGTATGAAGAACGCAAGGTGTCGTACCAGGTTCAAGTGATGGACATGTGTGAGGACTTTCAGCTCGGCGAGGAACTCCTTGGACGCCTCCATATCCATCTTCTTGATGGCAGCTTTCTGCGCAGGTGACCCAAAGACTATCAGCTCATATGTCATCTTCTAGTTTACAAGTTATAAAGTGCAGAGCGCTGTTTACCTCGCCTCTGAGTTCTGCGTAGTAAACTGTCCCGAATCCACCCTGGCCGATTTTATTATCGGCGCTGAAGTCTCCTGTGGCTTCGGCGAGCTCCTCGTAAGAGAACTCCACCGATTTGTTTACAGTGATACCGGTGAGCCCAGGTGAGGAAACATCGGCGGCAAGCGGTTCTGAACCTTTGGCAGAAACTGTTTCGGAAATCGACTAGTCAGAGCCTTTCAGGTATATAAAGTAGAAACTGTCGCGTTACTCTACCTTGGCCAGGATGGAGGTGATCGGTAGGTGCTTCAGCGAGAAGTGAGGCTTCCGCCACCTTCTTCTGCCTGTAAATGCCGGTGTAGAGACAAACAGCCACGGAGATAAAGCCAGCGATCCCAGCTGCTGATATACCGGCGACCACTCCATCTGAGATTCCTGAGATTTACGCTACGATATCATAAGATGAACGCCATATTCCGCACCCGAAATGCCAAACCGAATTAAGCTGCAAGATGACAGGGAAGAAAATGGATCCAAATCCAATCACCTTTGCTGCAACAAACAGAAGTTACTTTCACATGTTAAAACTTCGAACAGGTGAAGGGAGTTGCACATTGTCGTCAGATAGGTTGGTTTAAGAGCTTACCTAGTCTTCAATGGTGGAAATTTTCCATGACTGTCTGAAAAATCAAAGAAAGTAACGACAATGTTAACTGCCAAGTTTCATAAGTTTACATTTTCAAGTTGAAGATTTCCCAATCATTAGCCAGCTCAGAAAACCTCAACTTCAGAACGGTTGCTGGCAAAGTCCATGCACAGTTCTAAAATATTCACATAAAACCATTGCAAACTCAAACAAAGTACAAATGAGGGCGGCAGCAAGACAAGCCTCCACGTGACATGACCCTTCATGAAAACATGTTTAAACAACTGACCTTTGGCCGGCACGAAGATCCGACCCGCCCCGTCAAACCCCGGGTTGAAACTCCTCACCAGGGCCTCGTTCACGCCGTAATCTGCTGCTACTGACGACAGGTTCTCCCCAGGACCAAGTGGGTATGTAGCAAACAGGCCGTAGTCCTTGGACACCTCAGCGTCCCCACAGGAGCAGTTAACCGTTACATTGATGGGCACGCCATCCGGAACAACATGCGGATCATAGTGATTCACCCTCTGAATCCAATCCTCGGTTGTCAGATTTGCAAAGACTAAGCTGGCCACGTTGTGGTAGGTGTCGTCGGATTGGGTGGTGTAGACGAAAGTGTGGCCGAGGAAGTCACCGTTGAGGCATTCACATGAAAATGGGACGTGTAGTTTCGAATCCAGCGGGAGGAAGTCCTTGCTGGGGACGGTGGGGTTGTGGGCTAAGATGTTGGGGATAGGTTGGGAGAAGATGGTGCTGATGTAGGTGAGGTTTGAGCCTTGCCAGACATGGTAGGCAGCGTATGCAAGCTTGCAGCCACTTTTGCAGGCGGCTTGGGCGCTGTAAGGGCTGAAGATTGAGAGGAGTGTGAGGCAGAGTAGTAGATGAAGCCATGGGGTTTTCTGAAGGTGCTTGATCATGTTTGGGGATTGTTGCCTGAGGAAGCAAACACTGGAGAGGTTAGATAGAGCTCATCAAGGAACGAGGTTTTTGGCAGTGGTTTGTTTTAAAGGTAATGACAGACAGCAAACAAGTGAGGTTCGTTTAATGCTGTGGAAGTGTTTGTCATCAGCTTTGTTGTCTCATCCTTTGTCTTCTACTCCTTCAACTGATTCTTTAACCCTTTATATAGTCCTCATCTTTGAAACATTCTTTGCAGAGCTGATTTAAGTGAATTGAAAAACACTGGAGGAGGTTGTCTCAGAAGTTGCAAGCACCCATTTGTAGTCTGTTAAAAAAGGTCTAGAATTCTTGATTCAGCCTCTGGACTGGATATGATCTGGACCCTAAGGAGGGAATCCTTATATTAGGCCCAAACGCAGTGTGGATTAGAAGCTTCCTTACATGTTGCCCTCCACATACAAACAAGATGGAATTGTGCATGGTGGAGATATTTCTGCATTCTGGTGGTTGGTTTCAGTTCGAGTTTCAATCAATAGGTTTGTGTTAGGATCAGGCCATCACTCTTCATCACTCAATTTGAGAATCTCCTGTTCTAATCCTCCGCACATCCATGGAGTCATCTGTTCTTATGTTACTCAACAAGATATCATTCACTCCTCTGAATCTTGGGAGAAAAAGAGCCGCTCCAGCAGCTTGGCCACGGACGGGGCGGAGAGCCTCAGCTCATCCTATCTCTCAGAAAATGTATGTCCCTGGTAAGCATCCACACTCCTAGTTCCTCTCTATAACCTTGAAACAGCATTCATTAGTTTGGGTTTGTGAAAATGCAATAAGGGTTTGGAGAGAAGTCCCCAGAGGCCAAAGCAGCAATTAATATCCACGATTTCTTCACCTACATAGCCGTCAGGATTGTCTTGGCGCAGCTTGAGGTCATCACTTGAAATATGTCTATCAACTTCACTGTTTACCAGAGTCCAGACTAGGATAACTTGATCACTTGAAACAAATTTTCCTGTCAGAGCAGAGCTACAACACTGAGGCACACCAGGAGCTAATGGAGTTCGTCGATAGGACCTCACTTAACGATGGGGATAAGTTTTGTGCCGACTTGATGCGGGAATCACCAAGGCATAAAACTTTGGGTAAGCCCTTTACCGGTGACAAATAATGCCAGCGAGCAAAAGCATTTTCTCTATCTACTTACTGTCTTTTGTGTGTTTCCTGATCACATCTGGAATCCCTGAACTGGGCAAACTGAAGCTATGCGCATCTTAGAGGTCGGTGTAAGCTACCTTTAATTTTAAGAACTTCAGTTGATCACTTGACAACTGGAGCTCAGTGACTTTCAAACCTGCAGGTTCGATCTTCTTATTGTAAAGAGGACTTCGAATGGGATAATATGCAGAGACTGGCTGCCCAGGTCTGTCAAATCTGTTTCTTGTGAACTCCCTTGTGAACGCTGATGAATGTCGGCTTAACAGCATTCCAGGTTTCCTTGCAGTTGGTTGACGAGTCCAACAAAAAACTTATGAGGGAGTACCTACTGGAAACCAGTGACATAGAGAAGGGCAAATGATGAATATTTAATACTCACTAGTCTTATAGCTCATTTACACATGCAAATTGTGACTTGTCCAGACCAAAAATGCATGATGCTATTTATTAATATTATCATCTTTTTTCATCAGCGCCGCTTTGAATCTGATTGTATTAGTATGGAGGAAAGAGACACAAATGGGTAAAATGGATCACAGGGACAATTTTGTTTCTCTTCATATCATATTTGTATATTCTACTTAACAATGACAAACCAGAGATTTGATATGGGAGAAACATGCATCCAAAGTATTTGATCATTCCAAGATTTAAACATATCCACCGTGTTGTAACCCACCTACTCGTTTGATGAACTGTGCTTGTTTAACTACAAAACAGATTAGCATCAGGGGAAAGAAAGGGAAGTAACCATAGAGGTAAATGCAGATTTGCTTCTAGTTCAGATTATGGTCAATTCAGATTCAGTTGCAGAAGATATATGTCACCTGTACATATCTATGAACATCAGCTGAAGCTTGAATTGTTCCTGAGGTGAAGTACGATTGTGCATAATCTTCAATGCTCTCCAACCTGCGACCATTTTGTCTATGAACTTTATCCTACATCTTTCATCAACAATTAAACTCTATTTTCTGGTTAATTTACTTCTGCTAGTCTTTAACCCCAGGAGCCCATGGTTAATTAAGCCCATATGCTCCCAGCAACACATCACCGTGCAAGGTTAATATTAGTGATGTAATTATCTGCGACATGAGAGTACCTGTAAACATAGTTCACCATAATTCCTCCACTTTGTGCAAGGCCCTTTTCCGATTTATCAGCCATCCAGTTTATTCTTTCTACCATCTGGGACAGCAAATTAAGCTTGGAATTAGAGCATTGATAGCTATTTGAGTGTAAATCTGAATCAACAGATAGCACGAAGGCCAAACTGCAGTAGGTTTAATACACGGTACCTAAGCTCCCCGGGTCAAATTTAGTAACAAAGACGAATAATTAAGTGGATAGGGGCTGGATGACAGCCTGCAGGTCTGAGTTTAACACTCATTGGGGCAGGGGGGCCTTGCAAACAATATTCTGAGATCAAATCTACTAGTCAACTGACATTCAGAAACTATTAGGCACTACAGCAAAATCCCCTTTTTTGATGAAATATGGAAATGAAAGACCAATTAGTAGCACCCAATCTTTGCTTGCAAAGAAACATGCAACAGATAAGTAAGCACTAATGTCATGAGGCTTATGATGGGAACATACCGCTCCATTCTGCAAGTGAAAATTGGCAACAGAATCTAATGCCTTCCCTCTCTTCTTCTCTTGCAGAAGGTACCTGGCAGTACAAGAAGACTATATCACCCCTGAGCTTTTCAATATCCATACCAAAATTATATTAAGTATTACATCTGTCCTTTTTCTGCCAATTGAACATCTGTATGCACCGTAAAAGTTGGTAGATTGAAAAAAAAAAATTGCATGTTATATTGTTATGTCTCCCCCAGCAATTTCTACAGTATGAGATACCTGGCACATAATCGCATCAATGGAGTTTTAAGCACTGCAAGAAACTCATCCGAACTGGCCCACTCATCTGCATTTGATATTAAATTTAACATCTTTTCCATGCCATTTCTTCCATCACTGTATATGAAATAAATTGAGACTTAATTAATGTCAAATATCTATATTTGAAGTGCCATATAAATTATTAATTGAAATAGTTGGATATTGCTTATTAGAAAAGACTTGATTGATCAATGAATATTCAATCCCTCACATGCTCAATTCCAGCAATGCATTTTCCTCTTCCGGTTCAAGTATATTTTCCTGGAATGTCAAGCTTGTATTTTCTTTTGACGAATATGGCATACCTTCTGCTTCAGCGAGCTTTGATTGAGATGCTAACTTAGATAAAAGCCATTGCATAAAACCTGGGATCGGACTCAGTGTTGCAAATGTCTGCATGAAAAAATCCTCTTAAAAAAATGTCAGACCAGGCATACGCACATGATACACTACCGAGAAAATTTACAAGAAACCATCAACGGACCAAATTTTCAGCCTATTGAAGTGGACGACATCCATATTTGACATATTAGACATGGGAAAAAAGTAACATTCATGACTTTACAGAGCATTAACATATGGCGTATGCAAAATAAGCAGATCGCTACATCCATGTACACTTAAACAAGCAAATAAATTGAGAAGAGGCCTTAAACTTTTTTGTATAAGGTATTACAAGAAATACTCACAGATATGTGTGGCATATCTCTTCTCAGCAACGTCACTACGCGCTTTATAAGAAACTTACCCAAGTTTATCCCAGCTAATCCAGGCTACAAAGTTTGCACAATTATTTGGTAAAGATCAGTCAAGAAAATAACAAAACGTCATCATGCTCGTATAAAACTATTATGCTTCAACATAAAAATATGTAGTCGAGCATAATGCTTTACTAATACCTGCGTTGATGAGATTGAATAAAATAATGCACAAGTTGCCTCATGCTCAGGTATTGGAGGTTCATCCCACAAGACTTCCTAGATATGAGAAAAGTCATAAGATGGTGTCAAAATCATTAATAATCACCCAAAAGTAAATAGAAGACACTAACCTGTATTGTTTCAGCCACCTTCCTTAGAAGAGCCACTTCAATGAAAATAAGGGGCTCGCCTACATAGGAGAACAAATTATGAAACTCACTTCGTATAGTGTTGTTAGAAAGAATGCTTATTACTCAATATATAGTCTCTCACATCAAAGCAACATGCCGCAACAAAGAGTTTAAATGATGTGTAAAAGATAGCTGAAGACCCCAACTGAGGGCATCTATAATTTACAGAGAGGCAACTTACTGGTTTATGTAAATCTAACAAATGATGCATATATGAACCAAACTAAACAAAATTGCATGTTGTGATAAATTACAATACAGTATCATGTTAAGACAGCAAAAGAGTAGTTACAAATAAACTATCATGAATAACCCACAAAAGATCTCCAGCATAACTTATGAATAGCAAAAGCAGCACTGATCATCATACATTAAAAATTAGAGCTCCTAACCCGGTATGGCGGGATGGAAGTATCCAAAACAACGACGTCCAACTCCTAGTCTTCTTTTAAGATCGACAAGACTGCTAATTGGATGTACTGCCTGCTAAGATGATGGTCATTTAGAAACAATCTCCAGTCACCTATCACGATTATATGGGAATGAGAAGTAAGTCCAAAAATACATTTGAGACATGCCTCACATGCCACTATTTTCTCTAACAAAGAAGCAGAGTCATCCCACGTCAACTGGTGAAGCTCCAAAGCAGCAGGGCTTAGCCATGTAATAAGTTTTTCTTTCAGATCTGTATCCAGTGCTCTCAAAGATGCAATATTCTCCTCCCTGTAAATGTGCAAACGCAAGTGAAAACAAGATCTAATCAACAGCACAAGGCATGTAGGGGGATTTTGTGAATATTGTACCCCTAGAAGACGCCAATAAACATTATCATCAATGGTATATTGGTATTACCATCAGTAAAATTATGAAACACGACCTTTACAATAATAAAATATTTCAATTCTCTTGATATGTACACCATTAGCCACATACTAACCACTAACATGAAATTTACGCTTAGAACTATAACATAAACGATGTGTGTGAGTTATCATGTTCGTGCATTTGTGTCATTGCGGTTGCTCTAACCAAGAGAAATGCGGTAAAAAGGAAGTAAATAACTAGTAACCAGAAACGGAATGAACAATTTACCTAAGGATGGATAAGATGTCAGCTCGAAGAATGGTTAAGAACTTCAAACCTCCCCGGTGTGTATTGAGTTGTTCAAAGAGCAGTTCATATGCTGGCTTTAATGCCTGTCGCAAGTTTTTCTCAGTTCGATAAAAAGCAGAAAGCCTAACATCTTCCTCGGGACCATTTGTCTGAGCTTTGTCGCCTGAAAAGAAAGTCTCGCCATTACACACACAGTTTTGTAATTTTTATATAATAAGTAGCGTCCAGGTATCTAAGAGAAAGCTGAAGGACAAACATAAACCAACCAGCAGGGAGTTCAATCCCAAGATACTGCTTCATCAAGTCTCTCACACTGGCCCTATCACAGTCATATTCTTTAGCAAGCACCAGAAGTAAATTCATCCGATCCTCGTGCGATAAGAAAAGATAACCCTACAATCAATCCCCTACTTGCCATGTCACTAACAAGACCATGATATCTTGACTACGTATGCATTCTACTGCTCTAAACTGTGTCAAAACTACCTCCGAGAATTCATCAAGTACAGAATCTGGAAATTCCGTTTTCTTCATGGTTATAGCCGCGCGCATAGACTCCAAAACAGATCCCATTTCTCTGATACAAAATAAAACAAAACCAACACCTCCTTTTAATTTCACTCATTAAACTACTCCTTTTCCAAAATTCAAAGGCACTACAAACCTTTTAGATACACCGAGTCCACCAGAGACAAATTCATTGCCTTGTTCACGCAGCTTGCGCCCATCCAGTTGCATTTGATCAATAGCAGTTGGCTTCTGCATTCATCAAACAAATCCATTTTCTTTAATTACACAAAAATCAAGCAAAAAAAAAAAAAAATCAACCCTAACTACACAATCAGATTATCCCTTGCCATTAAATTGGGTGGCAAAAATCAACAATTTCACTGAACACGGACTACTTCAAATAAACCAAACTCATCAGATTCCTAGCCGCTTTCTTGTTCGGTGTATTATTATTATTATTAAAATGATAGGACAAATTGGGGGGAAATTTCATACCATAACGGATGACGGACTCAGCTTGGAATGATCGTTAGGTCTTCGCATTCTGGTTCGCAACAAAATCGACAAGGCTTTCTTACTCATCGTGCATTTTAATTAGTTAACCACGTGAAACTGGAGGAAGAGTGAGATGGAAGCTTTATCGCTCTCTTCGCCATTTTTATCTCTAAAAGCCCTCTTCTTCACCATTCATCTCTGTGGAATCGGATCCTCCGCTGACAGAAGCGGAGTGAGTTTGCCATCAAAACGAGGCCGTGTTGATTCGCAGCCACAACGCATATTCTCTCTGATTATTTTTTATATTTCACAAAACAAACATCTATTTATTCATTTTTTTATTTATTATTTAACAATTCCAATAATAATATCACCTTAAGGATGCATGATGATACAAAAAATTCTTTCTATACCAATGAAACATTTTATACTTTATCTACATTAATATCATATTTTATATTTAATATAGAATTTAAAAAAATACATTAAATATATACATACTAAATCTGATCAACATCACTCCATAAAATTTCTTTAATTTATTCAATTTAATTTTAGAAAACTATTATTAAAAAATGTAGTGAGAAATACGAAATTCTCATTGTCAACATTTATTATTTAATAATTATTTGTTCCAAAATACCTATTATATGAATGTCAAAATTACATAATTACATATTTATTATCTCATTTTAGGCTTGGCTCCAGCCCACTATATGCTGGGCCAATGGCCCAGAACGATCAGCCAAGTCAACTTTATGTAAAAAAAAATGAAAACTACGAAAAAAAATATAAAATAGGGAAAATGTCATTAATTCAATTGATTATATTTTTTCGTTGATTATGAATTTAGAAATTTGATTTATACAACAAAATGAATGTCGTAAATAATTTAAGTTATGTGGAAAATTGTGCTGTTCTCAGCTCGTTTTATTTTCGTTAGGTTATGATTTTTTGGAAATTGAGAGGATGAAATAAAATAATTGACGCGCAATGTATGTCATTTTTTATATCTAATTTATAATATGATTATTAGTAAAATCAACCATTATATCATAAGTAATTACATATATTTGTATTTGAAATGGATAAAACAATACTTTATAAAACTATTTTACCATATATATTATTAGTTAAATATTTTCAAACTTTTGATTAAATTATTCAATATCAATGGTATTCTAAATATTCTATTCACTTGATGCTAAAAATACAAGAATTTATCTCAAGCACCCTAGCAATTTACCGAGAGGGTAAAACGACGTAATTTTTAAGTTTGTTAAACCTCATCATAGAACATGTTTAAAGTAAGAAATTTTGTAATTTAGTTAATATTTTTTATGTACTTATGAAATAGTGATTGATTGTCTAAATCATAACGGATGTAACTGTATGTTGCTTTAACGATTTGTGATAAAGATCTAAACTCAAAAAGCACGCAAGAGTCAAAACTTTTTTTTCTTTCAAAAGTTTTGAATAATATTTTTAAATAGAAGTATATGATCGCGTAAACACACAAATTTTAATTTTTTAAAACATAATTTCAAGAGAAATAAGATAAAACTTACAAAGCTAATTTGATTATATTAGATGAACTCAATACAATCGCAGCATCGCCCACATAGAAATTAACTAACTCAAATAAGATTCATTTCTTTATGAAAAATAATAATATACTTCATAACAAATAGGAGATCGAATTTATATTAATTTGATTTATTATATAGAGTAACCTTATATTGAATTGTCGACTGGAGTTGAAGTGGTGAATAATTTGAATTTCTAATTAAGGTTTGTTTGAATTTGGCTTAACTGTAAAATTTATCATTTATTAATTATATGTTAAGAGTGAAAAATATACAAATCAATAGTAAGTGTAATGAATCTATAATAAAAATATTATTTGCAAGTAAATATACTTCAAATTTGCTTCCTAATTTACTTTCCAATTTCAACTTACAATATAAGTTATTTATACATACACAAATTATGATTAAAATCAACACAAGTTATAATACAGTGTCACAAGTTACAAGTAACAGACACATAGTTTGAATAAGACTTTAATTTCCCTAGAAATTAAGTTTTAATTTTGTCACTGTATTAAAGTTCAATAACCAATAGTCTGCTTTTAAATTGCAAATTAGTAATTATTTTGCACGAACCTTATATTCAAAACATTTGAACAAATTGCTAAAACTATAATTTTCAAAGAACCTTTTACATTTCAGAGGGTTACTAAATAATATTAATAAATTATTTCTCAAGCCCATTTAAATAAAATGCACCAAGAGAAAATATATCAATCTGAAGTTCAGTCAAACCACAATGGGGAATCACATACCAAAACCTAGCAATCTGAGATGACCTAAAATAAATACACTAAATAATATTTGTGGGAGACAGAAAAGAACGCAGCTTACAATTATTTTCTTAGTCATCATGATAGCACTACTTTGCCAAGATCTGGACAGACATAGCCCTCACTAGTTTGAGATTACAAAACAGGGTAGTAGCTAGGGTACAAGTCAAGGACTTCCTTCTCTTGATGAGATGAATCAGGCAACATGCAATGAGGAAATCAGGTGTCCGTTGGCATCGAGGAGCACATGCTCAGAGATATCCCGGCGATATATCCATCGGATAAGGATTTCCCATCATGTTATCCATGTAGTAATGAGGATGAGCACCATCCATTACCACAAACTGCATGTCTTCGGAAGGCTTCCAGTGGCGCTTCCTCTGGTTGATGAACCAGTTGTTGATTTGTTTCTGATCCAGCCCAGTAGATTCTGCTAGGGCAAGTTTCTGCGACTCCTGTGAAAAATACAAATGCATCATTCATTATTGCTTGTGAAATTAACATAGCTGAATAAAGTGTACGTATATCACAAAGGGTAATGGTATTTGTGTTGAGGGCGGCTCACTGAAGGGTAAGGCCACTTGTAGTGCCTGGTCCACCATTCGAGCAACTGCTGGCGAGCCTCTTTGGGGAGCTTTCCCTTCTTGCGCTTTTTCATGAACTCCTGCTTCAGGCTACCGAGATAGCCACTGTACTTGCGCAGGAGCTGACCCTTCAGCTCTCTATCTTCGGCTAGGGGATCAATGAAGTCATTGTCCACATCAATATCCTCGTCTGGATAACCATTCCTGTCTGAGCCTTGGCCATATGCTGAGAAAAAAAGAACAAGAAATTAAATCTCGCATGAACAGCTTGCAGACACTTCCAACAAGACAGTTTATACTAAAAGATTTCATCTTAAGCATCAACTACAAGAACGTTTTTCTCTCTATCAGTTGAAAGAGGAACAAGAATAAAGTTAAAAGGGGGATTAAAAAACTTTAAGCCCTGCTAACTGAACAAGAAATGAAAGAATAACTAGAGAGGCATGTCAGGATTAGAACAAGGCCCAACAGCCCTAACTGAACTAAAGCGCTTCATGGGCATGTGAACATATGGAGATGAACATCATGAGCAAAACATGATGAGACAGGCAACAGTAGTAGAGAAGACTACTAGGTGTGCAAGAACTCTCAAACGAGAAGGCAAGAAAGGAAACCATCATGAGACAATGACATGCAGTAGGCAGCTACATCAAGTTTGATTTAGCAGTACACGTTACAATAAGACATTTAAAACTTCAAAAAACACAAGACGTAGCTCAACCACACACATTCATCTAAACTTACATACAGAAGAACATTAACAAAATAGATAAACTGTCACAAGTTCTCACAGCCACATGGATGTAAAGTCCAGCCGTGTCATACTCTCACACACTGGATAATCAATCCAGACATATGCCACACACATGTATTCACATGCGGACCTCTAAAACACATACCTCTCGCAGCTGACCTGCCTAGCTAGCTACCGATGGGTTTCAAAGCACAAACAAGTATTCAACCCGAGCAAAATGCAGAGACTACGCCTTGGAACCCAGTTTTCAAACATGGATTGGCCCAATGAAAGATAAGCAAAAATAAACTTAATTAAGCACCCAGCAGCGCAGCTTTATCTGCATAGTTTAATTTTTGACTAGCAACAATTCCCACATGTATCATGCATGCCACTTGACATAATTGAACACACTAATCAAGAATATTGTACGCTGCAAACACATCTGATGATCATCTTTCAAAATCAACTATTTCATACAAAGGATGTCCATCCAGAATATAAAAAACGACAAGCTTTGAAGATGCATCTAAGTGATTGTTAATTACCCTAGAAAACCAGTCCCCGTAACCTGGCAATTGTAATGCTATTTAATAAGTCAATAATAGAAAGATCATAGCAGAGAGAGAGAGAGGGAAGAGGAATTTAATATAACCAGGTGAATCAGAGGAGGAAAGGCTGAGAGCCTTGAACTGCGACTCAATCCTCGACAGGAACGCCATAGCTTCCTTAAACGGTTTGGACAGCTCCTGCTCATACTTGGCCAGCATCTCACAGTAAGCCTCCATGAACTGATCCAGACCCGGATCTTCCCCTAGGCAACCCGATATGCTCCTGCTCAAACCTGCACCGGCGGCGCAGGCTTGCTCCAGCTTCTCCACCACCTCCGGCGGAGCACCCACCTGTAGAAAACAGACAAAAATCGGGCAGTCAGGTCAGATGGTAGTCAGATTAGGGTTTTCGTTTCCAGACAGTGACATTTCCTTACATAGGGTTAGCAGTCAGTCAGCCAGCACAAAGCTAGGGTTTTGAGCGATGGTTACCTTCTGGCAGTTGACATAAGCCGCCACCAGGCGGTGATAGTGAGGATGAGACATGATCTTGGCCTTGAGAGCTTCACTACTGCCGCTCGCATCGGCGTCCATGATATAATTGTCTCTGGAGGAGTAATTAGGGTTGTTGTGGCTGTTATTGTTGGGTGTGGGAGGGAAGAAGAAGGGCCGGATGTGGTTAGGGTTTGGTGATGACGAGGATGAGTTGTTGGTTCCTGCAGTGGAGGAACGAGGAGGTGGTGGCATCATCATCATCAGCCCACCAATGTTGCCGCTGCTGCTCAGACCATTGCCACCAAAACCCACACCACCACCGTCACAATCAGCTTCCATCCTTCCTCTCTCTCTCTCTATCAATCAGCTATCTGTTTCAAGTCTGATTTGTGGGTGTTATACAGATTCTCAGTGTTTCACCACAAAAAAGTGTTTCACAACAAGGCGAAAACAACAGCGTAGAGACAACAAGAAGCTGTCCGTTTGTGAGGAAGATGGTGGTGTGTGGACTACTACTGTGCGTGCATCATCAGTTTTAGACCTCCCGAGTTTTGTGCTTCAAAGTTTTTTCAGCCTTTTACGGAGAATGCAAAAAAGATCTGAGAAGGCAGAGAGCCATAAAGATCAGAGAGCAGTGAAGAAGCAAATAAACTACTGGGTGTCTCTCTCTGGAGATCACTTGTACATATGGGCATTGCCATCAAAACCAAAAATTTGTGTCATGTGATCATGTCACATTAAATTTGTATTATATTAATTCAATTTTATTATAATATTTTTTTCATAAATTTATATCCACCTCATTAAAACAAATTTTTTAGAACTCTACGCATGATTTCATATGTCATATTTTATATATTTTTACTTCCCCATATTATATTAATTACAAAAATCTTCATTTTATTAAATAATTAATTATTTATAATTATTAATACATAATCATTTTTCTTAATATTTATTAATCTCAATTTCAGAATTAAATATTTTGAATATGCTTATTACCACTCTTCTGAATTGAAAACATGGTAATAGGTTTTGAAAAATATTTAATATGTCTATTACCACGCTTCGGATTTAGAGCGTGATAATTGAACTACATTAATTGTTTTTGGATAGCCTATTATCAAGCTTCAAATTCTTAGACGTGGTAAAAAAATAAGGTGAATATTTAATATATCTATTATCACGTTTCAAAGTTGGAAGCGTAGTAATAGATTATCATAAATATTTAATATACCTATCACCACGTTTCTATCTCTGAAGCGCGATAATTGATATTTTTACAAACTGTTTCATGCAGATGAAACGCTTCGTGGTCAGAAAATCATGAACCTATTTCTACATTGAAATGAAGCGCTTTGAAATCTCACACAAAACTTACTACAAATTTTAATTGGGATGCCCCAATGGTAGTAGTAAATGAGAGAAAACGCTGCAAGAAGAATACTTTAGAGTCCGACTGTCTTTTTATGGGTATAATTGTATATATATTAATGAACTGATATATATTAGAGGGAATAAGCACATATAAATCACATTTATGTACATCACTAGATTTTGTAAAGAGAAAATAACAATGAAACACCATAAAACCTAACAACTTACCGACAGAAAAAATATTCCAACAAAGATTGAGGAAGAAACTTACTGGCAAAGGAGAATATACACAAGGCCACAAGGGAAAATAAAATAAAAAATCATGTTTGGATGGATATAGTTTGTAAATTGTGAACACCATTTACATAAAGACTATATATGTGGTGAATTGAAAAGTAAAAGTATCATGTGTTAATTCAGTATTAATTTTGAAAAAAATTAAATTTTACAACACGTTGCGTAATTAATTAAAGGGTTACGTGATTTCTTCCTAATTATACGTCCATAGTTCATCTAGTAGTATAATTATACGTGATTTCTTCCAATGCTGCTGCACTGCTGATCTCATCACAGACTCCCTGTCTCTTTGTGCTTTCCCGGACTCAGTCACGTTCTGCTCTTGGGATAACCTATTCTCTTGGTCAGATTCTCATGCGTTCAATTCAAATGAGCTGAAATTAATCTGTTTTTGTTATATAGCTGCCTGCTCTTATCAAATTTGGAAAGGAAGGAATGCTATGATCTTCAATTCTGTACCGTTTAATAGAAGGCAGGTTCTCCAAACTGTAAAGTGGGAAGTATCTCTAAAACTCAACACAATCTCAAGGATCGAGCCTACAAATTTCAACGTCAATTGGGCTAGGAATATTCATCTTCAGCATTTATTAGTATAGTTTTGTTGGTTGTTGTTTCCTGTACATTCCGTCATGTACTTTATTCTTCTTTCTCTTGAATGAAAGCACCCCTTTTGCAAAAAAAAAAAAAAAAAACCACCCAAAAAACACTTAGTATTTATTAGTAAACCAAATTTTTACTCTTTCAAACTCATATTTAATTTTAATTTGTTATAGGATGATTTTATTCTTTGTTTTTATATAGTAAAAGTAGATATAAATATTAGAGCATCCACATTCAAGCATTTTGAAGAGCTTCGTCTGCACGAAGCGGTTCGTAAAAAAAACTTTAATCACGTTTAGAAGTACGAAACGTGAATTTTCCGCAGTAGAAAATCAACTCGCACCAATTAAAAATCAAATGTTGATTATTAATCATGTTTCATACTTTTAAACATGATTAAAAATTAATCTTCAATCATGATTCATACTTACAAACGTGATTAAAAATCATCTTTATCACATTTCATATTTCTCATTCTAAATATGATTTAAGATTTATATATATATACTTAAATATGTGGGACCACACACAAAAATTTGAAAATTTTATTTTTATGAGTGAAAATTTTGTAAAAATAAAATTAATAACAATGTTAATTTGATATGACACAAATAACATGATACAAATTTATTTTTAATTTTATTTGAATGTGAATGCCCTCCCTGAGAAATGGTGATGACATTATCAGCAGCAGCAAGGAGTACCTCTGTAAAAAGGCAAAATTAAAAGTAGCAAACAAGGAGTTAAGATCTCATTGGAAAATGGTGATTCATCAGGAGCAGCAGCAAGCAAGCAGAGAAGAGTGCCCTTTGAGTGGATTTTAGCAAGACCAGTAAAAATTGATAGTTAGTAAAATAATTATTAATTATTTAATGCGATAAAAATATAAAACTAGCAGTGATGTTGAGGTTGAGTGTGTGCATCTGATCCTGATGACACGAGCTGAGATGTAGGATAGGGTTTGGGTTTACCTTCCCGATGAGACGAAGGGGCTGGCTGGCTAGGGTTTTCGTGTTGAGCCCTTTTTTACTATTTGTTCAATTAAAAACTCTCTGCCATTGATGATGTGCTGCTGCTGCATCTGCCATGGCAGCAGGGCGACTCAGAAAATTCAGGAGCTTTCGGTAAATACGTATATATTTGATATCTGGCCGGTCAAATGTTATCAGTCAATTTATAATTAAAATTCATATAAATTCTTTGAAGAAAAAAAATATGTATGTGAAACAAATTGCATATATTACATGATTAAGTTTATAAAAAAAATACTGACTTTACAAATTGGAATCAATGCAAATGATAAATGACATAAAAGAGTTTCTTTATTTTCTTTATATTTATATAAATTTAATTTGTCACTCATTTCCATTTTTATAGCTAAATACCCCAATAGTTTATGAAAACAATATAAATATAGAAAAAATAGGATAAGACAAATTTATTTGTTCTCACATGGAGAATAAACGAACATTTGCAATAAAATAATTTCAGTCAGAAAATAAAATAGAACAAGTGTTACTGTTAAACTTAATTAGAGCTAAAATCTCACTTTGAGCTATAATTTGTGTTTACTTTTAGAGCTATAGTTTATGCAATTAAATTGAAACTCAAATACATTCAATAGTAAATAGATTTTTATGCGTGGCAATGTAGGATATAAGTTTTATATTAATTGTATTTGTCCCACATCATACACTATTAATAGCCTTTATAATCTTCGTTGTACAAAATTATTATTTATTTGATTTAAGTCATGAACTTGTAACTTTTGATTCATTAGCCAATTTTTTCTAAAGCTTTCTGCTCTAAATATTATCAATTTTTGGAGTCATCAAGATCTGTACAACTCAAATTTATTGGTTTTGTTTAATTTTTAAAATTTGAGACTTCTCTTTTGGTCGGAGTCATGTGTGATCGATCCACTCACACTTTATATTAATCTATTCTCATTGACAGATAGGTGAGTAATGTGCAATGGAGAAGAAGGAATTGTTATAGATGGGAATTAAGAAAGAGAAAAAAAAGTTGAGCTATGGGGGCATGGACTCTGTCCTCTCTACTCCTTCATTTACATTTACGCTTTGTTCTTCAATTTTTGGGTAGGAAAAGATAGTAATTAAGAAAAGAAAATATATATAAAAAAGACTAAAAAATAATTAGTTCCTGAATTTAGAAAAGATTTGGCATTACATGAAAAAAATATAATTAAATTACCAAACTATCTCTAAATTAAAAGTGAAGAATTGAGGACAATTATGTTACAGATAGGTGCTGATAAATGTGAGCTAGATGTCTCCAAAAAGATTTGAACTCAAATAATTATGTGTCATATTAAAAATATATGTAGGAAATATATGTATGAATGGCAATGAGCCCATCTTTCACATTAAAAAAAATCGCTTCAATGAAATAAACATTATAAATATATTGATTTGAGAGAGAGAAAATCACCAAATCGTTGGTCTAGTCTAACAAATATATGTTGCAGGTATGCGCAGTTGTCCCTCAACGAATATGATTGCACTATCAATATGAAATAGGTACGCTACTCCCGATCACATAAACAAAAATAAAAAAGTTTGAGCGATATAAACATTATTAAGTTTTAATTTATTCTAATTATTAGTATTTGTCTTCCATCTCTTCCCCACCTCCACCCAGCATCATCATCTTCAACCCTATCGTCAATTGAATTACGTAGTTTTAACTCTTCACTCATCTGAGTCGTCAGTGTTACACACACTCCACTTAGATCACGTACGCTCCAAACCATAAAAATAAGCATTCATTAGAAACTGTACTATTACAGTTTATTGTTGTGATTATTTGAGTGATTAATTAGCATATATATGTTAATGGCATTAGATTTTTGTCCAACATGTCTCTATTCCAAAACGTACAACAATGCTGCACGTATCAACTGAAAGATTATTCGTCTACCTCAATCTAATCAAACCTACAGACATGAAGCATATGACACGCAGAAAGGAAGAGATGTATCATCATCACCTCAGGATTTTTTTCCAAAGTGTTTTTTTTTATGTCTTTAATTACCCTATTTTTTATTTCCATTCCTTGACATATCTACAAAAAAAAATTGCTACTATTTTTTATAAAAGAAAATTTTAAAAGGGATCCTAAATTATAACATAACTATCATGATTTTTAAAAAAAATGTCATTAAAAAAAATAGACTAATTTCTAAAATAAAATTCACCATTATATTTCAAAACTAATATTATTATAAGATTTGAATTTGTGTGTGAAAAAATACGTCATTTGGTTATAAAAAAACATCATTTTATTTATGTGCGCAAAACGGTATAATTTATTTTAATGACCAAATGATGTTAGTTTCGCACACATAGTTAAATTTTATAATAATATTAATTTGTGAATGTAATGATAAATTTTATTTTAGAAAATCAATCTAATTTTTTTTCATCGCATCTTTTTTGGAAATCATGTTAGTTCTGACTGCAATTAGGTAAGTGATATAGTTCAGGAGCTTTTTTGAGTTTTATCCCTTCTACAAAAGAAAATTACATTTATAAAATTTGATGTTATCATATTGGCAAACCTGATTAATAAGTTATTTATCTTTACGAAAGCGTGGTTAGAAACCATTTCATATGAAAATTGCAGTTTAAAGTTCGAATTTTTTTTACAAATAACCACTACTTAACTTTAATTTTATGGAATTAAAAGAAAATATAAATTAAACAAAATGAAAAATCCTTATAAATGACAAATTAGAAAAACAATACTGTCTCAAGAGAGATTTTATTTCTGAATAATTTTTGAAATGATTGTTGGGTAAATACAGATTATTATATGGACATGAACCATTAGACATAATTATTGACGAATTTTCATATATGACATTGAAAAAATTGAATTGACATACGTAAAAGAACCATTAGTTGTAATATTTTTAAAATGATTTAACGTGTCACAAGACTGATTAAACTGACAGATGATAGTTTGCAGATAATTGATTCGTGATTAATGTACATCCAAAAATAATTCTATTCTTTATTATCTTTGTTTTATAATTCTTTTGTTAAAAAAAAATTAATAATTAGTCAAGTTAGTGTGGGACAGTCCGAATGTCTTCTCTCCCCACCACCCTGGTCCCTGTCTTTTCGTCTCTATGACGAAACCCTAATAAATAAATGTACGCAGCTACAAGCTAGTGTGTTGGATTGCTTCTCTTGTATCAAGTCACCAGGACATAATGAAGTAGCTTTCTAGGTCTAGCTAGCTGCTAGTAGATGGCTCAAGAGCTAACCCTGGCAAGCAGATCAGCCAGCCAGCCAGCTTCGTCCATCAATAATGCTCGACTTATATTAAACCCCACAATTATCGCTTTTGTACTGGCCTCATGCCCGTTGCTTTTTATACTAATCCGAGATTTTACAAGAGTAATTTGTCTGATCTTAAACAACTAAACAAATTACTACTCACGCTCAAATTATAGTATGATTGCATGTTCTAAGAACATCTCCATAGAAAACCTCCAGTTAGGTTTTTAGCAGGCCACATTAACAATAAAATATTAATACTTTGTGATAGCCAGGAGAGAATATCTTGAAACCAGAGTAAATTTCAACATATAGAAAAACAAATAAATATATGTTAAATCATATAAAAAAAACTTTCTTGATGCAAGTCTTCAAAGATAGAAATTCAACTCATAAAAACATGTCCCAAAAAAATGATGGAATAATCTCCTGATAAGTCAATATAAAGTTGGACGTACTGAAATATAAAATTTCAATTGAATTAACAGAAAGAACGTTAACCTTATTAAAATAAATTTTTTTAAAAATCACGACATAAAATAAAAATTAGTAAAATAAAATTAAACTTAGACGAAGAGAATTTGTCTGAATTAAATATAATTAAATTAAATTGAACATACTCATATCTACTATAATAATATTATGGTGTATGTCGTCTTTCCGAACCGAATCGGTTTGGTTCGGTTTGAAATCGGTCGATTCGGTTCGAAAATGATCGGTTCGGTTTGAAATTTTAAATAATGTTCGGTTTGAAACGGATTGGTTCGGTCCGGTTTGAAATGTTATTGATTTGGTTACAGTTTCAAATTTTAAAAAATCAATAACTAATAATTTGGTTTGACTTTTAATTTTTCACGAACCAAATCGAATCCGTCGGATCGACGGATACCTTTCCTATATATATATATATATATATATATATATAAGGTAAATGAGGGGGTGTGGGGATGCCCTACTAGCTAGAAATGATGGGGCTAATGGAATTAGAGATAAGGTTTTTGAAATAGGAATGAATTTCCCATCACCTGTTCAATCTAAACCCTAAAACGCAGGCATCACACACTTGATCATCAATTGGCGCACTTCTGCACACATGTCTATCCCTCCACTCGACCGACCTTATTAAATGGTTTCTTTGTGGAGCTTTACATCATTGAATCCCATTGTTACTACCAATTCCAACATCATTCATGTTACGATGAAGCGAAAGAAACGACATCTCTTGGTTTGAAATGTTCGCTTTTATCACAGAATAATCTGAAAGCAATATTGGATGGTCTCTAGTGGCTGTTAGGCATATAATTTGTACACATATTATTAGCCAGTTGAATTTATATTTTAAGTTAAGAGAAAAAGTATAGAATGAGATATGTTTTATCGTCCATTTAGAAATCACGGTCATAACTATTTGATTTTAAAATTCACTGTCTTTATGTGTTATGGGGTCTAATTATAATTTTGAAAATCTCAATCACACCTAAAATTTGGGGTAACTCATTACAAAAAAATAATAAATTTAAAAATTAAATAATCATAATCATGATTTTTAAATGAATGATAATACATATCTTTGTTTTGTACTTTCTCATTTCTAAATTAATTGGGGAGGGGGTTTGTTTAAATGGAATAAATAATTTTTGAATTCAATTGAGATTTTCAAAATTACAATTAAACCCTGTAACACAAAAGAACCGTGAATTTTAAAATCAAATAGTTATGACCGTGATTTTTAAATGAGCGATAGTACGTACCCCCATTTTATAGTTTTTTCTAAAATTAATTGACAATTAATAAGAGAGTTCAATTATATATTAGGATCAATACTTGAACTCAATGAGCGATGTAAGAATTAAGTCATTGTTCAATACCCTTCGACCTCGTACGAATCTAGTTAATAATCATAAACATATTCTAATAATGCGACTAAAATCCACTTTGATATTGTATTAAATAGTTGAATATATACTCAAAACTATTTATACTTTATTGAATGATATGAAATTTAAATCACTGCTGAACACATATCAACTAACTGTAGTAATAGCAATTTTCAAAACAAGAGGAGATTGGGGAATGAACGTGTCCCATTTGCAATCCTCGTGCCAACGTTATAATGTGAAACATTCTTTTTATGCCCGTTTGATGTATTACAATTTCTTTTGTACGAAACAGCTAATGATTTTTTAATTAATTTTAATAATCAGAAATAATATCTATAATTGGATTTTTTTTAAGTTTATGACATAACTATTAACGATACTTTATTATTATAAACGTCGCATATTGTTTGAAACAAGATGAACTTTATATGACACTCCATATTTATGAGTGTAGTCCATTATATAGACCCTTCATGTTCATTTATTTTTTATTAGATTTTTAAATTGATTGGGTGAATTTTTTCAACAAAGCTCTGTGATTACAAATGCCATCTTTTATTATTTAAGCACTCAAATGTAGATTATAATTGTTATATTTTAAGTCTTATTTCTTTCATTGTTTATTTATATTATTATATGTTGGTGTGCGCGTTTCGAGTTGTTGTTCTGTTGCTCGTTGCCGGTAAAGAGGAGATGTCAATCTCACCAAAGAAATGGGTATCTCCTCTCTGCTAGCAACACGTAGCTGAACAACCACTACTACAGGTTAATTCTTTTAATCACATTTATTTATGATCAATTATCATGTTTCACAAACGTGGTTGAACCGATCGTCCTAAATAGAGGAGTACAAAGTGTGGTATTAGGTAGTGATTCTATTATCACGTCTGGTGAACCAAGCATGGTAATTGATCTTGAACCAATCATCATGCCTGGTGAACTAAGCATGGTAATTCGTCAATCATCACGCCTGGTGAACTAAGCGTGGTCATTGGTCTTGAACCAATCACCGTGCCAGATAAACCAAGCATGGTAATTGGTCTTGAACCAATCACCACGCCTGGTGAACGAAGCCTGTTAATTGGTTCAAGACCAATTATCACGCTTGGTTCACTAGGCGTGGTCATTGTTCCTTTTTTTAAAATTTTTGGATTCTATTTTGTAATTTATTTAAATAAATTACAAAATAAAATCAACAAATGGATTACATTAATTATATTTTGAAATTTAATATAATTTAAATAATACAAATTATATTCAAAATTAAAAGAAAAATTATATATATCGTTACATTATGAGATACATTAAACAAAAAGAAAAATACAACATAGCTTGTGCCTACAAACCGCTAGCCGCACTATACTTATAGATGTCCATCACATGCGCTGCTATATCTTCTCTAACCAAGTCGATATCTACATCTGAATATGGCGTGCAATTGTCTCCAAAAAATTATAAATAAACAAAAACATTATTAAAAAAATTACTGAAGTCCGAATAAATAATATTTTTTATATTAAAATATTAAAAAAAATTAAATTTTACCTGCTGAAGACCGAATCATGATATGTCAGGTTGCGGAGTTAAACCCTCGATAATGCGGCGCATGTTCTTACACACATAGTACCCGCACATGTTCGATTTTGGAGACTGTAGTGGACACTATTAAAAATTCATACAATGTGTAACAAGAATTACACAACAATTTGTATACTACTATTGTGTTTGATTGAAAATCTTACCGTAACCTTCACTCATGATACCGTCGCATCGTATCCACACCATCATCGAAAACCACTGAACATGTCTAATATAATAATATTATGGCGTCTGTCACCCTCCCGAACCGAACCGGTTCGGTTTGAACCGGTCGGTTCGGTCCGGTTTGAAATATCGGTTCTCACCCGGTCGATTTGGTTCGTTTTGAAATGTTAAAAAACTGTTCTGTTTGAAACGGATCGGTTTGGTCCGGTTTGAAATGTTAATGGTTTGGTTACGGTTTCAAATTTTAAAAAACTGATGATTAATAATTTGATTGACTTTTGATAATTCTCAAACCGAACCGAACTGAACCGAACCCGTCGGTCGACAGGTACCTTTCCTAGTATGTTAATAAAATGATGTGAGGTTCTAATTGCTATTAAAAAATGTGAATGAATTAAAAAATCAATTATTATATGAGCTTACTCTTCTACAATCTTCACAAGCGTCGCCAGAAATCTATCATATTCCGAAGAAATCAAGTAGTAGACAATGGAATCTTTCGGGAAGATGACAACCAGAGTCCAGTGCTACCTTTTAAATCACTAAATGTTAATACATTTTTTACTAGAATAGCAAATTTCAATTATTTGGATTTTATGAAATCGCTTACGATGCACCTGAGTGGTATGATAGAAAGTAGCAAATAGTAGCACGTGACTACCTCCATTGACGAATCATCGCGGTACTCACTAACTGACACCGATGAGCGAAATATAGGGATTGTATGTTTTTAACCTAACAGAAACACGTTCAGTAATTGATTAAAATGTGCATATAGGAGTGACAACAAACGTTTCATAGTTAATTGAAACGTGTAACCGGGAACGTGTTTTAACCTTCTAAAAATTACTATTTATTGATGTCTCATAATTAACTGAAATGTGTGAATAAGGACATGTTTTTAATTTTATCACAAAAATTACTATTTATTAACTATAAATAAATTTTATCTAATATTTACAAAAAAATTGCAGCAAATAAAGTTAATTTTTTAAAAAAACTCTTCAAGTTTATATTAAAAAATTAACTCCCTTCATTGCTTTCCAAAATAATTTAGAATCTAACTTGTCCAATATTTACACAAAAATAGCAGCAAATAAAAATATAATTTAATTAAATTTTTAAAAACAATATGCCAAAAAAATTAATAAAATTGCAGCATCCAATAATTTGATATAATTTTTAGCAGAAGTCTTCAAAATTAAAATTTTATAATTAACAAAAATATTTAATCAAATTTCCATTATCTACACAGATCTAACATGAACTATAACACGCAACAAATCTGACATAAGTAATACTCAACAAATTAAGCGTAAAACCCTAATCTTCATAATGCAACCCTAATCTAACATAAATATTTAAAAAAATCAGCAGACTTACCTGTGAAATTTCCTCACTAGTGATCTATAGCAACTCGACAAAAATTCCACAGGAGACACTATATTATGATGCTTGTGATGGGAAGCACATGTAAACAAAAAAAATGGATTAAATAAAATAATAGAGTCATACAAGCTATGAAGTAACCAAATCGGAGAAAATAGTTTGAATTGTTACCAGATGTGAAATAGGCAGAAGATTGAAACAGTAACTAGCAAATGAGAAGTTATATACAAAGTTTACACGAGCCTTTGATCGAATTCAATATTGGATCTAAGCTGTTGTTCCATAGACCTATTGCCACACTTTGAGTAACAAGCGTGGTAATTGAGTTACCTATTACCACGCTTGTTATTGTGGTAATTGAGTTACCTTGTTGTGCGTTGAGGTGCTGAGTTAATTTGTTTTAGTTATTAAGAGATTTAAGTGTCATTTAATTTGGGTTTAAGGGTTTCATATTTAAAATTTTTATTTTGGTTGAGTATTTTTTTAAGTTTTTAAATTTTATTAAAGAATTAAATTGATTAGTTGACTACAAAATGATTAGTTGATATATTTATAAGCAATAATGAATTTATATACATTTGTAAGATATAAAATGAAATGCATGAGATTTTAAGTTTAAAAGTTTCTAATCTAGTAGTTAAAATTGTACGATTTGTATTTCAATATAATTTCTAAATAAAATTAAATTATTATTTAAAACAATATATTGTGTAAAGTGATAAAATAAAAAATAAATTTATGATTATTAAATTCAAAAACATATAAATCACCACGTTTTGAGTAACAGGCGTAGTAATAGATAACTCAATTAGCACGCTTGTTACTCAAAGCGTGGTAATATGTGTCCAAGGATCAGAAGGCATCATTTTATAGCATATCTATTACCACGCTTAAGGATGTAGAGTATGGTAATAAGTCCATTATGTGAACGATACCGTTTTTCACAGAAACTATTATCACGCTTTTAGTACGAAAATCGTGGTAATAGGTGAGACTCAAAACGGCTGCCGTTTTGTGTAGCACCTATTATCACGCTTTGGGAAGAAAAGCGTGATAACAAGCTATGGCCAAAATGGCTACCGTTTTTGAGTCTTACCTATTACCACGTTTGGGAAGAAAAGTGTGATAATAGTTTAACACCAAAACGGCAGCCGTTTTGGTCATAATCTGTTACCACGCTTTTCTTCCCAAAGCGTGGTAATAGGTTCTTCCAAAAAGTCGACTAACCTATCACCACGCTTTATGATTTTATTTATCACACTTAAGCGTGGTAAATGGAAGCGTGATAAAAATCAAAATCTGTAAGTAGTGATAATTCTAACCACACTTCTTAGTATGAACCGTGGTAGTACGATGAAGCATGTTAAATTGAAGCGTGGTTAAAACCAAAATCTGTAATAGTGAACGACATGAGGCACTCACTTCAACATACAATAATATAAATAGATGACGAAAGAAAGAAAACATACAACTTTTTAACGTGGTTCAACTTTCAACAACGCCTTTTTCTATGCATCTTCATTACGAGAATAATAGACGCTCTCTGCTCAACACACTTAAAACACAAACTTATCATTTCTTTAATAGATTTTTTCCTAACAAAAAACCTATAAAAGAACCCTCAACTAGTCAAGGAGAATTCCTTCTGAATTCTTCTTCTGAAACACTCTCTTACTGCTCTCAATTTTTGATTTCACTAGAACAGCTTATCTAACCTAATATAACAACTTATCGAAAATAGAAATCTTAACTCTAATCAACTTCTAAATAAGTTAATTCTATCTCATATTTTCGTATTTAGAAATTTAATCAATTTCCAACAACATGCCTTAAATTAAGTTAAGTTCAATTAGCTTTAACCTAGCTAATTTGTTTGAATTGTAAAATAAGAGTTAGTTTTAGTAGATTAGTTTTACAACATTTAATTCAATTATGTTCATACTTACATATTTACAAAAATCCAGTTCTATCTAATAGAAAAATGTTTACTTAAGCCAAAGTTTGGAGCTGAAAATTTTGGTGGACAGGAAAAATTAATTGATGGAATTTCTTTAAGATCAACAAAAAAACACTGTACTTAATGATGAAAAAAATATAAAGTGTTAAGCTAAGATGAGTTTAATTAAATGTAATTAAATTTTGTTTTTTTAAAAAATATTGCTGCATTAATGACTATATAGTTTGATCTATGACATTATAAGAAGTGCTCATATAGAAATATAAAATGATACCCAAAAAAATGAGATAAATACATTCAGAAAAATTTAAACCCAGATAACAGATTGACTGAAAGTAGGAGAGAACACAGACCCTACATCTTCCACAAGTGTAGTAAGTATATGGAATTTAATACCAGCTGGATATAACACAAACAAACCAATGAACAAAAACCTAATTTCACACAGTTTGGTCTCTAGAAACCTAGCTACTGCTATCTTGGAGCCCTGATGATGCAAGTCATCACTGATGACAACAGGTGGTGATGTTGATTATCATCAGCTAATCAAACAGAATCTCAGACAGATGCACACAAGATTACATCAAAGATTTTGTAGCCAACAGCGACCTCTCCACCTCCTTTCACTGCAACATGTCCTTAAAT
>NQLW01000060.1:3354065-3388177 GCA_002312845.1 Kalanchoe fedtschenkoi
GCCAGCACTCCTCATCCGACAAGTCCCTTTACTCGGAGCTTTTCCACGTGTGCAAAGTTTCATCTCAAGCATATTTTAGTACAAGACACACTCATTGGCAATGAGTCCCACTGACAAGCAGCCAGTTCGACTTCATATGCCGAGGATCCTCTGTCATGTTTTCCCATGTCTCTGATCTCAAGCAATGCCGCCATCAACCCATCAGTACAAGAACCACCGGCAGTGCCAGTGCAGAGGCTGCGGAGCCCTGTGCTGCAGCTCCAGCTTCAGCACCTCCTCATCCGACGCACCGGACCGCGGCCGCACAGAGGAGCGACGCGGGTCAATCTCAAGCTTGGCGCACGCGATGGTCCAGGAGCGGCTGGGCCAGATGATCAGGGAGCGGGAGGAGGCCAGGCGGCTGGAAGAGGAGATGAAGAGGAGGAGGAGGAGGAAGAAGAAGTGGAGGAAGCAGGATCATGAGCCGAAGCTTGTGTTGGTGGTTGCTGTGGAGAGGCCGTCTTACGATCCTGGACAGGATTTTCGAGAGTCTGTTGTTGAAATGATCGAGACTTATCGGATTATCCGGCCGAGGGATCTCCGCTGGCTGCTGGATTGCTATCTGTCTGTTAACTCTGATGAGCTTCGCGAGGTCATCCTTGATGCCTTTCACAAGGTTTGTACCGACATCTTTATGTAATATTTATTGCACGATTGTGCCAACGGAGGGTATTCGGTTAATAAAACTTCAAACGGAGTCGTTTGTAATTGGTTGAAAATGTTGAACTAAATCAAATCGCAAAAAAATTCAATTGAATCAAATTATGTGATTCAATTAATTTTTTTATGAAATTTGTTAAATATTATTATTTTTTGAATAGGAGTAGATGTACTGATATATATTATACATTCAATTACATTCATATATAATTTAAAATATAGTGAAATAATTCGGATTGATTCGGGTCGGTTTGAAAAAATAAAAAACTGAGTCATTAGTAGTCGATTTTTTAAAAATTGAAACCGTAATCAAACTACTAACACTTCAAACCAAACCTATTGATTAAATTTAATTTGATTTGTTTCATCGATTTATTTACATTCATAGTAAATAATTCGATTTTCCAAACTGACAATTTTTTGTTTAGTATTTAAAATTAATAAGTTTTTTTAAAAATCACTATTTGGATAAGGAGTTTTGCAGAAAATAAACGCTGTTTGAAATAAAAGACTTTATACACTTTAAAATTTTATTTCAAATAATGATTTTAAGTGAACCCATGAATTATTATTATTTTTAGATAAAACCTTTTAAAACATAAATAAAAAACGAAACAAAAACATACACTTAAAAAAAATCCAATAATAATTATTAATTGAGATTCAAATTTTAGAGATTATAATTTCAATCAGACATACTCCCTCTGTCCTCTTTTACATGTCACTTAACCGAATTTTTTTGTTCACTTTTACTTGTCACTTAACAATTTTCAATGCGTATTTAATGTCAACAACTACCTTCAAATGTCAAACATTAATCACTTCATTATCATATTCAATAAAAAATACATTCATCACCAATAATCATCTATCAATTTTACTTTTTACACGATTTTTTTTATAAAAATATCAATCACTCATTCATTAAATTTGTTCAACCGCTAGCATTAATTTCACCTTAATCTACTCAAATTAATCTTAAACGACATATAATAGAGGACGGAGGGAGTAACTTCGAATCCCGAGACTCCGGATAATGAGATGGAAATCATAGAATGCATTGGTATGTGATGGTGTTGGCTTAAGGTGAGCAGAGGGCTGCCCTCCGCTTACCACGAACACGCCGCCAGCGTCGCTTCTTGAGACACGGAGATCTTCATGAAGTTCAACGCTTGTTGATGCTGTAAAAGTTCAACGCATTTTTTGGTGTCTTGGGTCAGATGATTGAGGAAAACGATAACGGACCTGAACTCGATCTCGTTTGGGGCTTCTGACTTCAAACTTGGCATTCGTGCTGAAAGAGGTAGTGGTGGTTAATGGACCTGAGGATTGAACTGAGTTCTGCACAGTGAAGTTGTTGGAGTCGATGGTCTGAGATATTTCTGACACCTTTGCCAAAGTAAGTAATCCACCTGATAACAACGGGAAGAAACCTGCAAATGATGACTATAACTATAGACTTTCACGGTGGTGGAATCAGAAATTTTATTCGAGGTACAAAAAATTACATATGCTAGACTAAATTGAGTTTTATTAAGTAATTTGAATTATGTTGACATAATTTTATTTATATTGAAATAATTTTAACTAGATGAGGGTACAAAATATTTTATTGGGGGTATAAATTTTTTAATTTGGGGTACAAATAATATAAAATTAATATTTTTATATGACTTAAAGAGTATTTTGATTGGATTTGGGTGAACAGTTGTCCCCACTGTCCACCCAGTCCCTCCGCCCCTGGACTTTCAACTTGAGCCGAGATTAACCTAACAAACATATCAAATATGACCATAGACTCAAAACAAAACATATACAGGATGCTTGATTTTTGGATCAATATAATTAATGATGAATTGTCACTTATCACATTAAAAAAATCAAAATAACACATGTCAAACATTTATCTATGTCCTATCAAAATAACTCTCATACAAATAAAAAAAAAGAGTAAAACTCCCGCCAAACCTTTCAACAAGCAATTCAAATATCACAAGAGCTGATCTCGTTGTAGCAACCATGTATGCTGCCATCAAGCTAGCATATTCTATGCAAGTAACGGCAGCCTGACGCTGTAATGTCCGCAGCAACTCATTGGCCAAAACCTTATAATAATAATAAGCTCTCGCGCTGACCGTTGTCGCCAAAATTTGATTATCCAACACCAGTCTGGCACTGGCAGACGAGTGGTGAATTCCATAACCAAACTACCCAATATCTAACCAAGATTCCAGTCTAAAGGCCGGTCAGAGTAAATCCAAAGCTTTCAGACAAACTTTTTTATCAACCTCAATCCACACCTTCATATTATATTAAGAGATATTCTTAATGTAATCCACAAATTTAATTATCAACCTGCTGAATCCATAATAAGTTATAACCGTAGTTTTGATTACTCTTATTAAGCTCGTGATATCTGTTGATGTGACATTTTATTTTTTTTTGCTTGCTAGCTCTTAATGACGATAATTTGAAAAATGTTATTCATTCGTTCTTAATTTGACATCTAAATAATTCATAATTAAATTAAATCTGGTGGGGTTGGAATTGCGTTCGTTCAGCGCGGAGGAGACGGTTAGCGTTTAGCATGCGGTTAGGTTGAATTGGGAAGAAACCGCCATTGGAGACTTCGGATTAATTTCAACTTCAGAAGACGACGTATAAGACAACAGAGAAGAAGCAAATACGTGATCAATTAATCAACTCGTCAAAATCGTGTGCCATGCGATATACTAGTTAGTAATTGTTTGCTTTTATTTATTATATATATGAATAGTGTAATACATACTCTCATCTTTTATTTGTCAATTTTCTTTAATAGATTTGAGTTTTATTTATCATTTTTATATGAAATTTAAAATAAATATTATGATGATGAATTTCAATATGTTAATTTTAAATTCTACTTAGATAATATAGTTTTATTATAATTTCATAATATTTATTTTTTGAATTATTCACATTCATAATTTAATTTACGTCATTTTAAGTGACAAATAAAAAAAACCGATAGAGTATTAAATAATGTCATATATATTAAAAAATAAGAAATTAATTATTTGATTATAATAATTCATAAAAAAATCATTTGACTACTAATAATACTGTATTTTATATATTGCATAAATTTTTTAAAAATATACTAATATATATATATATGTATATATATATTAAATTTAATCAGTAAGTAATATTAGTATTTCGTTAATTCACTAAACTAGTTAGTAATTTATTAGTATTTTTAAAATGCACCTGAACCGAACAGTGTATTTCGAATTAGTAGATTAATAGGGTAATTTGGTCATTTTCACAGGATTGAATCCGAATGGTTCAGTTATTGACGCACGTGTCGAATACGATGAAACAAACCGGGCGAGAGTCGATTTCCTTCCATTTTTACCTGTTTACTTTTCTTTTATTTACTTTTTTTTAATTTTAATCTTATCCTAATTTCGCAAGAGAGAGATTCACTTCTTTGGTTGTAAAACAACTCCAATCCGTAAACAATCCGCCTAGAATCTTCTAGGCGCAGACCGCTAGTGCCGCCTAAACAATCACTCATGGGTGCGCTGAAAACATTAATCTATATGTGTTCTTTCGTTCGAAAATGACGTCGTTTTACATTATTTTTATTAAAAACTTTTTTCTTTTCTTAATTAAATAAAAAAAATAAAAAATTTTAAAAAAATTAAAAAATAAAAATTAAAACAATTATTTAAAAAAATCCAAATAAAACTAAAAAATAAAAATAATTAATTCATAAATTTATATTTTTATATTCATTAAAAAAAGATTATTCATCTAACGAACATATTATCAAATCTGATAAACATAACAACTCATCTCATGAATACATCGCCTCATATGATGAATATATCATCCAATGAACATAGTTAAAATTAAATAAACATTAATGTAAAATATCAAATTTATTTAATAATTTTTATTCAAATTTTTATAAATCAAGATAATATATATTTTTTAATTTTTCTGATTTTTACTAATTTTTTGAATTATTTATTTATTTTTACTATTTATTTGAGAGATGAATGGATCTTTTAATGAAAACGACTCAAAACCACGTCATTTTCGAAAGAAAACACCCATTTAAATGAATGCTCTCGTTGTAGCAACCATGTATGCTCTCAGTCCAAAACGTCATGTTTTTATGCGGATATTATATTAGAAAATTTTAATTAAAACACTTATAAATCATAGTAATTCAAAAAAAATCTAAAAATTAAAAAAATCAGAAGAATCAGAAAAAATAAACAAATACTAATTTAATTTATAAATATTAAAATAAATAAAAAATAATTTCATATATTTTTTAATTTTTATCGATTAAAATGATTATATGCGAATCTGATGAATAGAGTTGTGAATTTGATGAATATATATGTGTATCTGATAAATATATGTACTTTTTTACTGAATATTCAAAATATTAACATCAATATTTATAAGAAATATACATATATTAATCAGATATATAAACATATTCATTATATTCGCAACTATATTTATTGTATGCAAAAAAATACTCAGATGAAAATGTGAAAAAAACTTCATTAGCTCTTTAGGGTGGTGATGGTGAGTTCGGCCACATCCGATGTAAGTACTCGGATGCGAACTCTAAGTGAGTTCAACTCATGTGAGACATGAGGATGAATCTTCGAGAGTTTAGCGAGCCTCAAAGACTTTCATTAGGTGTGGGCGTCGTTTAAATGGGATGAGACCCCGACGACGCGCCGACACTAGCTATTCAGTAATCCCTTAATCCTTTGGATAATGAGCGTAAAGGGCAACGAGTGAACCTTAGATTATACTGGACTTCTCTTATTGTGATATGAGAATCGGAATGGAATTTGAGAAGAGACTCTTATTCTTTAGAAAAGGATGTGACTAAGTGAAATCCCGATATGTATCTCATGGATAAAGAGATATCCCAACCGAGTAAGATGCGACTGTTTATAGAGATCCTCTCATGAGTCATTCGATGATGTGCGGTTAAAGATAATCTCATATCTCCCTCAAGACGACCTCGAGTATTGGGATGACTGACTCTAATCCGTGAAGATTTTGGCGCCGCACTGTATTTTATATCTCAAATAATGTGAAAAAAATAAGGGATATGAGTCATTACTCTAGAACCATGACCTTCGAGAGTAATACAGAAAAATAAATATATGAATAAATGAAAAGGTGCAAGAGTATAAATATAAATTGATAAATAAATTAATCAAGTTAAATCGAATCGAATAGACAAATTTTGTTTGGAGTATTGGTAGTTCAATTTTAAAAAAATACTGGCGATTAATGATTCAGTTCACTTTTTTATTTTCTTAAACCATAACGAACCAAACCATATTATTTCATATAATTTAATTAAAAATATAATATAAAATTAATACATCTATATTATTGTTTGTATATGAAATCTCCTATTTAGTAAACAAAATTCATGAAAAAATTAAATCGAATCGAATCAAACTTTATAGTTTAATTCCATTTGATTTTTTGAAACTAGTTATTCAGATCGGTTTCAAAATTTTCAAACTAATTACACAATTCAATTTGAATGTTTATTAAAAACGATCCAATTGAATCGCTACCAAACGATCTAATTTTATTTCACAATTCAATTTCAATTGAGCACTAATAATAGTGATAATTTACAAAATTAATATAATTAATAAATAATTTGTATACTTTTCCCAATTAATTAATGAGCATTGAGTGGCGGTGTCTTTGAAAGAGCCGTACAACTAAAAAAAAATCCATGTGTCCAATTTGGTCACGGTTGCAGTGCCATGTGGCTGTTGAGAAGTTGTTCATCCATTTCTTTCGTTTACCATTAATCTCGTGCACACGTCTCTCTTCTCTCTACTTTTTAAATAATTAAATAAATCTTTGATTACCGATTAGCCTGGTCTGTCTCGCAGTGTCACATCAGCAATAATCACGCAATGATATTATCCTTTTAATTGAATATTTAAATTTATATTAAATATAGGATGTTGAATGAGAATTTATTATTTTTATTTTTGTTTGGTTGATGATTTATTTTTATTAGATAATAATGTTAAAATATATTAATATTTTTAAAAAGTTTTTACATTTGAAAATAATGATAAAATATATTTAAATCATAAACTTTTAAATATAATATTTATATATTGAGCTTCAGATACCAAACAAATAAAAAAATATAAAATAAAAGTACGACTTGGTTAAAAAATTATGATGCGTAAACATATTTATGATATTACTAATAGATGAATGAGATCTAATTCAAATGTCAAATTGACAAAAAAAAATTGTCTAAATGAAGAGTCAATATTTTTTTAGTATAGCAAGATACCTTAAATTTAAGGACGAATAGATTGTTTTGAAAATGATGGTATAACTTTGTGAATTTTTATTTGAATTTAGACAAAAATAATTTGTTTGAATAAAAATTATGAAAAAGTATAAACTCCCGTTATTTATTTAATATTATAGAACAATACTAAATAGATGTATATACTGATATTCACTATTACATTATATCATTTCATAATTAACAAAAAAAATAAATGTCATGTTCGCAGGGAATGTTATTTACATTTTATAAAAACTCCCATAAATTGACCGTGTGAAGGATTCTGTTAAAAAATTAACAATTTGTCTGTTTTTTGATAATTCAAATTAAAATTGGATATGGAGTGATAGTTTAAGATCCATTTTAATTTTTTTTCCTGTAATTTATAATCGAATAAATAATAGAACCTCGTTGTCAAAGCACATGAGTTGTCCAGTCAAATAATTTATATTTCGCCATTTAATGCTTTTTGGAAAAATAAAATAAACTAAAATTTACGAATTTTTCACACAAAAAAGTATATTATAAATATGAGACTGAAGAAGACATTCGTCTTCATCGATCAACTTACTCCCACCAGACATATCCAGCAACCGCCATTCAAGGCATCGCGCGTTCACACCGGTCCACGTCTGAAATCTCCGACCTCGTCCGCAAATGAGGCGCGATGGATAACGAGTCCCGGAAGCCGATGCACAAGCCCCTTACCTCGGAGAAGGTGGGGGACGAGTTGCAGTACTTCAGGCTCTGCCTCAAATGGACCTGCGTCGACCAGTCCAACGCCTGGCGCGCGAGCCTCTCCTGGTCGGTGTTCTTCATCCTGGCCGTCATCGTCCCGATTCTGTCGCATTTTCTCTACTCCTGCTCCGACTGCGACCAGAAGCATCGCCGCTCGTATGACGCCGTCGTGCAGATCTCGCTCTCCGTGTTCGCGACGGTGTCGTTTTTGTGCCTCAGCTCCTGGTTTAGAAAGTATGGACTTTCTAGGTTTTTGTTTCTGGATAAGCTGTATGACGTCAGCGGGAAGGTCAGGGAGGAGTATGCTGTTCAGTTTCATGTAAGCATCTCCAGTTAGTCAAATTCCATTTTTTTTTTCAATTTTCATATGAATTAAATTAGTCAGTTTTCGTAAATTAGTCAAATTCCAGTTGTGTTTCCCTTTCCCCAGATGAATCAATTTTAGTATACTTTTAGGTAAATATGCTGTGTTTCGCCAGAATTCAATTTATTGTTCTTAGTATCAATTTCTGGAAAAAATTCTTATCTCTTGTTGACTTGATATGAGTTTTTTTGTATGAAATCTGCTGATTTAATCCATGTGGCAAGCCTTGATCTTGACGTGATCTATGTTCGAAAATGATTGCAGAGATTGCCGAAAATCCTATGTTCTTTTATCAGACATGTCTTTCAGAAGGATTCATTTTATTGTTGTCAGTATCAATTTCTGGAATGTTTTGTTCTCTTTTGCTAATGTTTTTTGTGAAATTTGTCTGTTTATTTTCTCAGACTATGATGTTGGAAATGTTGCGTATCAGTTTCTGAAACTTTTGTATGAAGTTTCCTGATCTAATCGGTTGGTATTAGTTTAAACATGTGGCATGTTCTGATCTTGATGTGATCTACGGATGAAAATGACTGCAGAGATCGACGAAAATCCTGTGTTCTTTCGTGCTGCCGATCTTCGCAGTGGATGCAGCGTACAAGATATGGTGGTACATTACGGGAGCTTCTGAAATCACCTATTTTGAGAACATCTACTTGAGTGACATCATCGCGTGCACGTTGATGCTGTGCTCGTGGCTCTACCGGACGACTATTTTCTTCCTGGTCTGCATCCTGTACAGGCTCATCTGCTACCTCCAGATACTGAGGATGGACGACTTTGCTCAGGTGTTCCAGAGGGAGACCGAGGTCGGGTCGATTCTGAAGGAGCATCTTAGGATTAGGAGGACGCTGAGGATCATTAGTCACCGGTTTCGTGCGTTTATCTTGCTGGCCATTGTTTTGGTCACTGCCAGTCAGCTCGCTGCTTTGCTGTGCACCACCAGTTCCAGCGCTGAAGTCAATGTTTACAAGGCTGGGGAGCTTGCGGTAAGATCTGTCGCTGTTCATATCGATGTTTTGCATGGCTGAACACAAACTGTCAGAAATCCTGATGGACTGATAACTGATTTCATTCTCCGCTTGTGTATGGTTTAGTTATGCTCGATAAGCTTGGTGGTCGGTCTCTTCATCTGCCTTAGAAGCTCGACGAAGATCACACACAAGGCACAATCAATGACATGCCTGGCGGCAAAATGGCACGTGTGCTGTACAATCGACTCGTTTGAAATGGCAGAAGAGACTCCCAGAGCACAGATTGTTAGCACGGAGCCTCAGTACTGGGAATCAGAGGATGAAGAAGAGAAAGACGGCGAAGATGCTCTTGATAACACGAAGATGGTCCCGAACTTTTCACATACTATTTCATTTCAGAAGAGGCAAGCTCTAGGTAAGTGCTTCGAAACTTCAAAGAACAATCTTGTCAGTAGTAGCTGACTGACTCAATTAAGTTAGCAACATATCGTCGTGACTAATTACAGTTCATATCGTTGCAGTCACATACTTGGAGAACAACAACGCTGGAATCACCGTATATGGCTTTATGCTGGACAGGACACGTCTTCACACAATTTTCGTGATTCAGCTCAGTCTTCTTTTGTGGCTGCTCAACAAGACAATTGGTATTTCTTAAGCTGCATTTTTATGTATATAGCTCATATGAGAAAGCTCGCTTATAGTCAGAGTGAATCGATGTTGTAAACCTACTATTGTTTCTCAATACAACCTTATATCTTTCTACATACAAGCTTCTGCTTTCCACGAAATTGTGTGGCATTTTAGTTTCCGAAGTTGCTGCTAGATTTCGTTACTGTCTCCCCGATAGCTTTAGAAAAGCTGGATGAACTGGTTTAGGATACAACACCAGCTGTATTATCTGCTGTGAGTTTGACCCGATTTTGGAGTATGCAGACTGCTAGATTCATTCTAGATGATAGCTGCGAAAATTCTCGTACCTTGGAACCATCAATGAGAACATTGGTATATACGGACGTCATTAGACTAGTTTATTTGTTAGGAGAGCATTATATAGGGCTCACATGTCTATGAGCTTCGTCGGTCTCTATTTCCACAAGATCGTCGATGTCTGTAAGTTCTCTCCACCTGATTATCAACTCTTCTTCAGTATTTAGATTTCGGATTTCTGATTTTTGACTGTCTGTCTTACTTCTTCTGATCGGCAGCAGCACGTCCGAATCCCAAAATTTGGCAGCTGGGATGCTGAAACTGTCGGATACACAACATGCTTCGACTCTGCGCGCCAGGAGAGAGCCAGTGGTGTGAGGATGAACCCGAATGATCCTGAGAAAAACCCTGAGGCGTTCATGAGCCTGAAAGTGGACTTGGCAAGGCAGAGAGCTGGCCGAGCTGGCAAGCCTCCTCCTCACACCAACTCCAAACCATCTGCGGAAACTTTTCAGACCACGTCACGGAACGATCCAGCCAGGCCCGTCTCAAAGAGCAGGACACCCCGTAGTTTTCATTCAGATTCTGGAAGTGAGAAATCACTTATTCAGCGAAACAACATGGGATCGAAGATTCAGAGGGAGGCATCAAAAGTCAGTTCGACAGTACACACTACCCTTAGAAGTGGGAATTCTGTATCTCAAGAAAATGTGAGTTTTTTTTTCGGTGATATCTCTCCATTTTGATAATGGAGTCAGATTCATTATTGGGGTCAGCTCACATGTATCTTCAACATATTCCTACTCTAAATACTGCAAATAGTTTTACAAGAACTATTACAACGTCTCATATAATTACTTTTCTTTTTTTTGTAGCATAATGTGGTAGCCACAGTGCCTAAATTCGGTTCGTGGGACGAAACAGACGCAAGGTCCGGAGATGGCTTTTCAATAATTTTCAACAAACTAAAAGAAGAGAAGCATATCGGCCCGGCCAGCCTCCGTCCACCTCATCCAGACCATACCAGTTACTCCGATGCCCAGTGCAGGCATCGAAATTCACTTCTCTCAATGGTATCAAACAGACCCATTTTTTCGTTTCCTAGTTTATGTGTGCTCGTTAATTTTACTAAGTTCAGGTCGCTACGTTGTTCAGATATGTTGCTGCAGGTCATGAAGCCGGAGCAAGCATAGTTACTGCTTCCACCAGCTTCGCAAACAATCCCTTCACTTAAGCAGCAGCTGTATATCTCACTCAACATGTGTTTCTCTTCATTGTTTGATAATTTAGGTCAACATGTTTCCTCTCTTGGTTTTTGTATTCAAGAGATTTGTAAGAACTTGATAGTGATTGGAGCTTCAGCAATGTCTGGCATTTAAAGAACTTGGCATCTGTAGGCTGTAGCTCATAATGTATGGCGTTTACAGCAGCTGATAGTGATAAGAGCTTCAATACTGAATTTGAGTTCATCTGGGCAACCAGACCAAACAGCTGCATCCACTACCAGAGAAAATGAAGGAAGGCACGTGTTCATAAATACACAAGCTGTGATGGCAGATGTAGTATAAAATAAAAACCTATTAATTAATGAACCGAATCAAATATATTCGATTTGTTTGGAGTGTCGTGATTCGGTTATGGATTTATGGTACTAATGATTCAGTTTAGTTTTTTTATTTTTTTTAAAAAATCAAATATAATAAACTGAACTATTTCATTATATTTCAAATCATATATAAATTTAATGGAATATACTGTATTTCACTGTATTTTAAATTATATATAAATTTAATTGAAGATATAATATAAATTAATATCTTAATATTATTATTTAAGTAAATTACAAAAACATATTCCGAACTATCATCCATTTTCAAATTAAGTCCTCAACTTTTTAATTCTTTAATTTAAGTAGCGAATTTTTTATTTATTTAATTTCAGTACTATAGATTTAATATAATGAAACAATTAGCATGAAATGAAAAAATTAGTTTGAGAGTCCACCTCTTTAGCTAGAATTTTGAAGTTTACATAAACATATCAGAGACACAATCTGTTTTTTATATAATTTTTTTATTTCATTAAATTTATAATACTGAAATGAATAGTTAAAAAATTCGGTAATGAAATTGATAAATTAAAAAATTGACATTAAATGTTAAAATGAATGGTAATTCAGATTATATTTTTGTAACTTACCCTATTATTTATATAAAAATCTCTAAATTTAATTGATAAATTAGTAAATAAAACTCATCAAAGAAAATGAATTAAACCGAACCGTATGTTATATTTGATTTAAATTTTTTGAAGCTTGTTTTAAATTGATGACCGAAGATTCCATTCAATTTTTTTATGAAAAACGAAACTGAATCGTCACACTTGCAAATCTCAGTAGACTTGCAAAAACATAGTCATAGTAAAATGAAAGCGCCGGCTGTTTCAGCTCAGGCACATTGCGTAGATAACTCAGCATGAAGAGCTCCGGGGCATTAAAATGCATGCGGTTCCCCCTCAGCGGACTGGTAGCTCGTCGGTGCTGCAGGTGGCTTTTTTATTAGCTTCCTCCATAGTATTAGTTCGCACTTGACTTCTGATCTCTGTAGCGGCCGTGCCTCGTTTTTAGAAGATACTGATGGAGTCGAGGCACGTCAAGCTGCTTTTGATGACGCTCTCTACACGGGGATTACATCAACTTGGTTATCGTCGCACTTGAGGATGAGATTTTCTACCGTTCTCGGGAGAAGACAGCACAGCCATTGACAGCCTGTCGACACGGGCTCCGATGGCGGGACAATCATTAGAACGTTATCCTCGCGTCTGACAGTACCCATCACGCTGACAGTGCTACCCTCTTTAATGTACCTGAGACAGCAGAGAAGATTTAGCAGCGCTCATCCGGAAAATCCGACAACATAGTTTTCATAATAAAAGAGATTCTCAATGTGCCACGCCCAAGAATGCAAGACCTAATTCATCGAGTGGAAATTGCCAGGCGGAAATGAGGACAGAAAATGTACTGACCCTTCCTTCAGTCGCATTATGCGGTCATCACTTGAAAGGCTACGGCCAGAGAGCCATTGCAGAAAGCTCGGAGAGTGGTCTTTGCTGTCTTTAGGGACATCGACAACAGTAGATGCCTCGACAAATACAGCGACTTTGGCACCATGGCATGCCTTCACTAACGCCCTCAGCCCAGACTGGAAGTCCGATATGTAAAAATCAGTCACATATCTCTGCAACAAGGTACACATCATCAGAAAGAAAAACGCTACAAGCAAACAGTAAATTCTATCAAGAGACCCCAAAAAAAATCAAAACAAAAAAACTGATATTCTTATGCAGTTTTTGGCAGCCGATAGTTACACTTGAAACATGATAGCTTCAAAAGATCATGTGAGCGCACCAGCATCAAACTAACCTCTGAATATCTGGACCCCCAAGTGAAAGCGCGATGTTTTGGGTTGGCTGATTTGCCGCCCCATTCTCTGTACTCGAACAGCTCTGATGAAGTATACACACATCTGGGCACCCGTTGATACGATGTCTCCAAAGAAACACTTCCACAGGTGACAACCTACCCGACAAGAAACCAGATAAGGAATATTGACAAGAAACTGCGAATTTATGGTCCCGGGTCTCAAGAGCACATAATTAAACAAAAGTTCTATTAACCTTCAGCAAGATACTCATTTTCCACGTGTATCCGTAGATGCAGATATATCATAGAAAAAGATAAAACTTAAAGAAGTACATCATTTCAAATGCATCACATCTGAAAATAAAATTCCAGCAAAATGCTTGCTGAGTCTCTTGTACATAAACAGTTTCAAAACATTGCGCCCAGAGGTAGAAACCAACCGAATCCTTCCACAATTGATGTTCTAAAAATCACGACTCGTCGCAGCCTAAAATCGTTATATGAACCAAAAGAATTCATTCTTGAGGTCAATATTAGTTAAACTTACCAGATCCAACATTAATAATTAAACAACTGATTAGTAGAAGATTAAGACTACACAGTACACCCAAATGCCAAAGCCCAGACTTAAAAACACCAGAAGCCCCTCATATACCATCAGAATTTTCAACACTACCACTAAAACACTGAACTAAATACACTCTTGAAAAACACCCAATTGGAACCTAAACCTACTAATTTACATTGTAGTAATAGTTAAATCTGCCCAGCTAGCAATCCCAGAATAAATACTGAAGCAGCAGTGTCTTGAAAACCCAAACAATCAACTAAAAGTCACAGCTTTGATCGTCACCATCATCATAATCAACCAAACATGAATAGAAAATGGAAAAATAACATAATCCATTACCCCAGTGACTTTCACGTAGTGCCCGTCAGCAGCACTTCTGAGCTCGGCATCCGGATAGCCATCCACAAACCCCAGCAACCCCCTCCTCCCCCAAATCGAATTCCACACCACAAAAGCAACTACAAGCACCGCCAGGCCCACCGCCGCCGCTAGCGGAAAAAAACCCTTCTTCAGCACCACCATGACGAACACCCCACCCAGCACAGCCGCCGCCAGAACCACCGCCAACCCCCACACCACCGCTTTGGGTAGTGCGTACCTAAACTTCACCTCACCGACCAAATGCGCCGCTCCGGGCCCGAGCACCGACTTCCCGCCGTCTTCCATCGGCCCGGAGCGCCTCACCCGCTGATCCCCGCTCAACGGCCCCGACGTGATCAGCCCCGTCGGGTGCAGCGCCGCGGGACCCGACACGGTCGACTTCTTGACGATTGAGCCCGAGTTGGACCCGGATCGGACCGATCCGGAGTTGGGCCGGGAGGAGGAGAGCGGGCGCGAGAGCTTGGAGGGTGTCGTAACTGTCGGGACAGTGTTCGGATCAGCCGCCGCCGACGCCGCCGCGGGGATGACAAACATCTTCGCCAACTCGCCGGATTTCTTCACGTCGCCGCCCGTGTACGGCACTGCGCGCGACCACATCGTCGGCGTCCTGTCTCTCTGCGGCTGCTCCGGAGGGCCGGAGACGAACAGGCCGTTGCTCAGTTGATGCGCCGGCGCCCGAGTCCCCATTTTTCACCCCCACCACCAAAACAACGAGTAAAGCAGCCACGAAGAATACCCTTCGCGGGAAACTGAACAGGCGCGGGGAGAGGGAGTGAAGCGTCGTCGTCGATGGGCGAGAAATTGGGAAGTGAAGCGTATAACTGCGTCTGCAGGGTACGAAGGAGGTTTAAAATTAATAAATTTTTGAGTGGACACACGAGCGGTAGCGTGATATTTTGACGTATTAAAAATTTAAAAAATTATTAATCAGTAATTAATAATTAAATATTATGTGTCACTTAAATTTTTTAAAATGACATTTAATACATTTTTATTAACAGTGTTCATAATTCACCAGTTTTCTCGGTTTGAATGATGGGGGCGGTAATTGGAAATGGCGAAAATGGGTTCGGGGAGAATTAACGAACGTGCGATGTAGTAGACCGACGCCGTTTCGTGTCCGCTAAAAGTGTTGTTACGTTTGGTAGACACAATATTTTGATAAATTTAAATGGGATTTTCTGCTTTGTTCATACTACGTTTCAAATAGAAATATTAAAATTATTGATTAGATTATCAAATCGGATACAATATTATTACAATTCATTTATTGACTTAATTTATATTTCAACGGAACGAAAACTGAGTTATTAAAATAATAATAAAATTAATATTTGAAGACTGCACTATTTCATGAATAATTATATAAAGAGTAATAAACATATTTACTTTTTCTAATTTTTTATAAAGTTATTTATGACTTCATATCATTATTAAGTAAAAGTTATATGGAGAAAAAAATATTTTAATCAATTTTCTGGACCAAACCAAACCAAAATAAGTCAATACGGTTCAAAACCAAATTGTTGTAAATCCGTTCAATTTTAGTTTTGAAAATACAAAACCAAATTATACAATTACTTTTAATTCAGTTTGGTTCAAAACCGTACCAATTAACCTCCTAGCTCTGACAGCCTCCTGGAGACCATATTTTTTACTTATATTGTGAGAAAAAAAATATTTTGATAATAATCCTTCTCCGAAAATTATTATCTTTTAAAATTTTATCTTTTGTACTACGAATGGATCATGAAAAATATATTTGGAATTATACTTTTATGATCATCAGAAGGGAAGATGCATGCAGATTTTTCAACAATTAATATTAGATTATATTCTGCAAATGTTTTCTAGACACAGAAAGGTGATTGAACTAATAAAAAATCAATTTGTATCGACATAAATAGCATCACTCTAAAATTGAATTTTAAATAAGCTGAGCGGATTCTTTTCCCCATTTGTACTCAACAACATCGATTAAATGTAAACATTTACGCATCTTTGAGTCCAGCCAGGGAAATGCGGCAGAAATTTAAAGAACATTATCATAGCAACAAAGAGTAGGTACCATGGCCAGACGAGTCTATTTCAGTCTCTAAATTAGCAATGCGAGTTACCCAGCCAGATTGCCGATGGAGGGGGCGAGCTCCTAAAATACACAAGTGAGACATTAAGCAGAGAAAACGACACTGATTACAGACTTATGTTTACAGGGGTCCTCATAAAGACGAGGGCCGTGCCAAGGGACCATTCAGCCCCAGAAAGTCTTTTTCAGAACCCCGATTTTAATTTCCATTGATTGCCAATGGCATATGGGAGCTAACTCAGACAGACTAGTGAAGAATGCCCACCAATGTTTTAATGTCTACATGGTATGAAAGGAACATGTGCATGCAGTTCCATTTCTTTCACCTGAGCTGAATGAAAGAGACAGGGGCGAACCAAATAGATGAACCTATTAGTTAGGAATCCGATGAACCTACTAGAAGGTCAAACTGGATCGAGCATAATGATGGTGGTTGTGATGACGACTGTAAAAATTTATGCACAAAAGTTAGAAAAATTCTCAACTCAGGGTAGTAAGTAGGTGGCATGTGGTGCACAGTGTTAAAGGTGGCCAACTTGAGATGCCCGGATGAATTTGAAATACTGACGAAATTGAGCCGTGGACATGTTAACCAACTCATTAACCGAGAAGAGTGAATCTAATTACCAGGGTGAGCTCTAAAGATGGGGAAGAAGACTCAACAAAACATCCAAACATCTTACCTGTGTTATATTAGTAGTGCATCTAAGATCCACTGCGATACTCATCTATTGTCTTTTTCATGGAATCGAGATGACCAAGGACGTGCTCCAGCTTCTTGCAACAGATCTCATTGGATATCCTCGCGCTGTAATCACACTTCTCAAATGGTCGGTACTCGCAAGCACTTTTGATCTCTTCCCTCAACGTCACTTGGATATCCTGATATCAAAAACAATACATCACACCAGTCTAGAAATTCAATTTTGGGGTACAAAAATTTTTTTTTTGAGCTGAATGGGGCACAAAGATAGAAAATATTACATTTTAAATGTTAATTGGAGGTACAAAACTTTTTTTAAGCTGAATGAGGGTATAAAAACAAGACATAATATTTTTAGATTTAATCGGGGTACAAAAATTAAAAATATATTATTTTTACACTAAATTATGAACTTCTCAACAGGGGCTGCATAATCAAACTCAGTCTTAAACATCAAGTCATTCTTGAATGAGAATATCAACTAGAGTTACAGATCACAAACTGGATCTGAATGGCTTGTTGAATAGGCAGTTCTATACATTGTATTACATCTGCAGCAATTCATCCAAATGCGTTCGAATTCCAAACTAAAAATCAACCAAAGCTGCCAACTCCCAGAACATCATTCAACTGAACTTGAACATTGGAATCACCAGAAAACTTGGAATTAAAAACTGCTACAGACAAACAATTAAGAACACAGCGACGATTCAGACTACAATGTCATACATACACCTCAATCTCCACAAACCTTGATCAACTGCATAAACTCGCCGCAGTGATTGGTGACGAAATCCTTCCTCGGACCAGCAGGATTAGCAAGCTCCTCCATCACACTGGCTGCCAGCTCCAAAACCCTAACTATTCTCTGCAGCGTCCAAATCGTATCGAAAACTTCACCATCTCGCTAAAATAGTTGAATTAGTGAGGAAAAAAGGATTATGAAAACATCAATTTTGGCTTACCTTCTCGACATTTTGAAGTCGCTGCAGCGACGTATTCTGCGTCTGAGATTCCATGGAAGCCGGCTCAACAGCTGCAACAACTAACTCCGCCTCTCACACACTCTCACCCAAAGAAAACCACTAACTCGAACCGTAATTGCTTGATCGAACCGCCCATCTTTACCGGTTTCAATTTTGAACCGTGAAGCTTCGGCCCGGCCAGTTTCACTGTTGAACCACTAATATATCGATTGAGAAAGATACAATTGTGATGGTTAATAATTCAATTATCAAATTAAATTGAAATAGGAAAATTATAATGATTTGATTATTTATTTGGATAATTTATTATTCAGATAAATTGAAAAATATTTCTTAAAACAATATTAAAATAATATGGAAATATATATTTATATTATTTATTAATAAATGTTTTTCAAAATCAATATTAAAATATTGTAAAAATATTTGCATAAGGAATATGAAAAAATTATTATTACTATGAGTTGTAATCATATTAAATATTAACTAAGAGGTAGATGAAAAGAAAATGTTGTTTTTTGATTTTGGACCGAATCGAATTGAAGTAAGTTCATTCGGTTTTAAAATAACTCGATTTTTATCTCTAAAATATGTAATGGAATAAATTAACTATGTTTAGTCCAATTTGGTAGTTGATTGAAATTATTCAAAATAAATAAAATTTATATACACATTCCAAATATTTTTTTTAAAGGCTTGAATTTTATTTTTAAAGTAAGTAATTAGACACTTCTCAAAGTGTATGGGATTGGTGATTTATTTCAATTTGGGCTAGGTATACAAATTTTTATTAGTTTGTCCATTGAATTTGTAATAATTAATATTTTAAACTCTTTAATTAACTTCATAATATTTTTTTCATTTATATATTTTTATTTGCGTTATTTTTGAAAAAGAAAGGTCTAGGAACTTAAAATAGCTGTTGTATTGTGATACAAAATAATTTATAAATGAATGAATTTTGCATGAGTATGAGTCTCATATGTAAGTCGAAATGAACTAATATTAATCATAAATTTGATTTAATTAGTGATCAACATATTTTGTATGAAATATTGATTTTTAATTAACTTCATCAGCTTTCAAGAAGAAGAAAAGAAGACTTTATAAAGAAAGAATAAATACTTTAAAGCTTCCGTGAATAAATATATTTTGGCCTGGATCTGGACCATTAATTTAAATTTTGAGAAATAAGCCTAAGGAATATGTCAGATTTAATATTAAAATTATAAATAACTTACTTTTTAATAATTTTCTTAATATTTTAAAATCTGTAAAAATAAGTTTTAAAATGATTTCAGATTTTAGGTTTTGCATTTGCTTTCCCTTAAATTAAACCGAAACTCGAAAAAACGTATTAGGCTTGTATTTTATCGGTTCACACGGTTAGACGTTCAGACCGAAGGTTGGTCTGATTGGTCTTAAGATTCGATTGAACCGTTGGCTGCGCTAATTATTACTGTATGCATAAGGTTGACTTTTGAACCGGTGGCTGATCTGCTGAGTTTGTGGTCTCTCTGATCTTGTCGATCGTCCGGAGCTCCGACAATCCCATGGCGACCTCGAGGCTTCAAGCTCTCTGGAACCACCCGGCCGGACCCAAAACCAGTGAGTTGGTCGTCGAATTTTGAATTCGCGTCGTCGTTCAGTCGCCTCATTCCATGTTGTTGTCTGATTGTTTCATATGATTATATCTCGTGCTTACAACGGCGTGATATGGACAGTTGAAATAGATTCGAAGGCTATAGACTTGCAATTTTAAATTAGGGTTTTGTTTCTGTTGTTTTTGGTTTAGGCTTCAGCTTTGGGAATATGTGTTTGGTACTTTGGTGAGACTGGAGTTGAACTGTGAATTGAAATTAGGTTGTGAAATGAGGCATTTGAGAGAATAATGGTTGACCGATAGTCAGGTTGGGTTGACACCATATCAGGTATTATTGAGAAATCAGTCGAAAAATAGTAAAGAACACGAGATTTAAAGAGGTTCGGCAATTTACGTGCGCCTCCGACATCAGCCCTTTATCCGGCATATGAGCTATGCCTAACAGGTATTAAGAGCTCCTTGTTTGTTGGAAGCCTTGTTAGAAGGAATTAACTTTAGCACTTTGAGGAATGACGGAATTCGAATGAGGTATGAATTGTGATTTGGCTATATCACCTGTATCAATAGAATATGCTTATCTTGTTTTGAGAAATTCCTAGGACCCTGATGTGTTATATTGGAATAATTCTTGGCGTGCTTTCCAGATGTGAATTCAACCTGGATTGTGCATAAGCCCGCCAAATTAAACTGAATGTACTTGTGTAGTATGTACCGCCTTCCCCAGATCATTGGATGCATTATCATTTGTGATTGGTTCCGTTAGTAGCTGTATGGAAGTACGGGATGAGAAGTTTGACATTTGTTACTCCGGGATCCTTGATTTTGACTTTTGATTGGATATGTTTGGCGCGAGCTAGTCAACTAGCTCAACCTCAATGTCGAGTTGCAGTTGGATTTTAATCTCCACATAGAGATTTTCTGCGTGTTTCAAAAACTTTGATGTTCGCGTTTGTCTTAAATTGTTTGTTCCAAATAAGTGAATCAGGGTTGGGATCTGAGTTTGCTTCTTACGTATAAAATAGTAATATTTTTGGGTATCCTATATGTTAAACTGTTGCTGAAATGTGCTGACGTTTCAGTTCACTTCTGGGCACCGACTTTTAAATGGGGCATCAGCATTGCCAACATTGCAGACTTTTCTAAACCTCCAGAGAAGATCTCACTTCCACAACAGATAGGTATATGCCATTGCTTAAAACATGTTCCGTTCCATAGTGCAGCAAGTTTTATAGCTGCAAGACACTGTTTTGGCTCGCACACTTATGGCTCTGTGAACACATGCACCTTCATGCTTTATTCGTTCCAGGGCTTTGCTTCTGTTTGTCATATCAATATTTTCTTATCAACTTTTTCACTGTCACCAGCTGTCACGGCTACGGGACTCATTTGGTCCCGCTACAGTTTGGTAATTACGCCGGTAAGTAGCCTGCTTACTCTCGTGTATGGAACAAAAAATCAAATTGTTCCATGTTCGCATTTGTCTTGAACTAATCATAAGAGAAAAATCAATGACAAGTTGCAGCTGCTTATAGAAAACCTAATTTGAGTGGTGAACCTAAAGTTTTATTTTCTCACTTGAAACTTGCGTGGTTTCTTTGAGGTACGGTGCCCTAACGCAATGTGAATAAAATAGTTTTTCATTTCCTTGATTGTAGAAAAATTTCAATCTTTTTAGCGTAAATGTTGCCATGGCTGGAACAGGCATTTATCAACTTTCCCGCAAGATTCGGTGAGTTCATCAGATATTGTACAAAAAGTCTGTGTGTAAGCTTTTCGGAGACCATGTATTTGATGTGATCTTATTTCTGAGTTTATTTCTTTCGCAATCAGGCACGAGTATTTCTCCGAGCCTGTAGCTGAAGCTGAAGCTGCAAAAGAATGACGACGACGAAGAACCTCATAATTTTCTCATGTTTATATTCCCAGTGGTCGGTTCGGACCATCATTTCTCCAAAACGGATTATTTGTATTAACTCACTGGTCACTGCCACCACATTGTGGGTTTTTTTTTTCCCTGGAATGTCTACGCTCTTAAATAAAGCTGAAGCTTTCAGCCTTCTACATAAATTATGGCACAGACTTGCACTGTAAGGTCAAGCTGAAAAATTACTGGACCGAATTGAATATAATCAACCGGTTTGGTTTGATTTTGAATGTTTATGGTTAGGTTTAAGTTGAATTTATATCATATTGAATCATTTGATTCGGTTCGCTCCGAGTCAATCATTTAAAAATGGTTCCATTCGTAATCTTATGTGAATCTGGCCGAAATAACATTGGGTCAATGTCACGGACATCTAACTGGGCCTCTTGTAAAGCCCATTGAGACGGAACTCTCCAGCCCAATGGGTCGTCAGCTCGACCCGCTCCACAAATTTCTCCCGTCCGACCTCGAGGCTTTAAGTACACCCTGCTTCTAGGGTTTTATCTTTATCAAATCATCTACTATCAACTGTTTCTGAACCTGTTTTCTCTTCATCGTATTCTCTCAGATTTTGTGTTGTTTGTAAAATATGGATTACTCAACTTTACGCTGCTCGCTACATTGTACCGAGATCGGGGCAGTTCAAACACGCCCCAGGTCTTGAATCTGCCATTGTCGGCTGTAGCTACATCAATGTTCTTCAGGAGTTTACTGGCCGGTTGTCGTGGGGTTGTTCTCAGCCCCTCAGTCGACAAATCTGCTTACCGAACTTCTTACATCCAACCCATCAATCATTCTTGCGAATTTTCGTCTTCCACGTTCATATATAGTCTATAGAATATAGAAAACTGTATGATAAAGTTTCAATTTTTTTTATTTGGTCACTTATCAGGCATACTGGGTTTCATCGTAAACTTTGAATTGAATCTTTTCGACGGATTATGCACACTCTGCAACATCTCTGTTTTCTTCCTACCTCTTCATAGGCTGAATTTCAACTCAATCTGGACCTAGTGATTCTCGATCCAGTCAAAATTGAAGTGAGAACAGTGTTTAAGTGTGAATTGGATAGCTTTATTAAAAAGCAGTGTCCCGGATGGATAAAACCGCATGCAGGGGTTGATTTTGAAATGGAGATTGATCAAGGGTTTGGAAATCGTTTTGGGTGATCTAAAGAGTCTGAAGTGGGTGAAGGAGCAAGTGGTCGTGGCCAAACAACGAAAAGCATTATTGATCGAAGATGTTTTGATATTGTTATTGATCAAAGAGTTGAAGTCATTTAAGCAGGACAAAAGGAGGGCTGGGTAGTTTTCGTTATTCTTATCAGCAAATATCTCTATAATCTTGCTTGTTTAGAATGACGAGATCTGAAAATAGGGTACCATGAATACAAATTAAACTAAAAAAACTCAAAAGAGATCCTGATTATTTTCATAAAAAATGTGATGGAAAAAAATTGATCACTCAGTTTATTTGATATTTTAAATATATTTAATTTTATTAAATTTGTTGAGAATTATGGATAATTGAATATAAAAAAATGTAATTTTTTAACATACAAAAATGATATTACTAACTCTCTATGTCATTTAATACATGTCGTTTAAGATTAATTTGATTAAGATTAAGGTGGAATTAATATTAGCGGTTGAACAAATTTAATGAGTGGTGATTGATGTTTTTTTTTTAAAATTCGTCCAAAAAATAAAATTAATAGATTATTACTGGTTATGAATGATTTTTGTATTAATTATGATAAAAAAGTGGTTAATGTTTGACATTTTAAAGTAGTTATTGATATTAAATACGTATTGAAAATTATTAGTAAGCGACAGATAAAAGTGGACAAAAAAATTCGATTAAGTAACATGTAAAAGAGGACAGAGAGAGTATTTTGATGTTCAAACGACGTAATTTTCTTATATAAATCTAAGTCTTATAATAATTTTAATTTAAAAATGTAATGATAAATTTTATTTTAAAAAATCAATTCACATTTTTTTCATTGTATGTTTTTTGAAAATCGTGGTAGTTCGGACCGCAATTAGATAAGTGGTGATAGTTTACAACCCTTTTCAATTTTATCTCAAAATTAAAAACAGGTGCACGAACAATCAAGAACGAAGAATATAATTTTTTTAAACAAAATCAGATATTCTCCACATGTTTGATGAAAATCCTTACCAAACTTATTAACAAAATCAAGTCTCTCCTGATCAGTGTTCTCAAAGGCGCTAGGCGGTCTTAGGCGGTTGGCTTGGAGCCTAACGACTAATCGGCTAGGCGGGGATTAGGCGGAAGGATTAATCGGATAATTAGGCGGAGTTATATATATTAATAATATATTTAATAATTAATTATAAAATTATACCTATAAAATTTTATTTTATTTTAAAAATAAAATATATAAAATAATTAGGCGCTAGGCGCTAGACGGATTAAAAAGCCCAGAGACTAATCGGACGCTTACACGGCTAGCTGGCCGCAGAACAGAGCTACTGTTTGCTCCTATATATTTGGAGATCATATTCAACAAATACAAGAACTACTCTGCATGTTCTATTAACGAGTTGCACAGACTCTACTTCTGGAACTTATGTGTGTGTAAAATAAATTTTTTAAAAATAAAATATATCAAAAAGAACTAGTTTGATTAATAAGGGATTCCAAATTACGTAGATTAGTAATTAATTTAAAATATTTTAGAATTTATTGATATATATTTAGTTCAAATAAAATTGCAAAAATTGGTACTACATTTACACCCACAGCAATTTTTGAAACTGTTTCAAATTTGAGTCAAGCTCTGAAAGCAGCTGATAACAGCCCATCTTTCATCCTGGCTGCCTTCCTGCCAACTTCATATCTGCAAGCTCCGCAGCCTAGCAAATTTGGATTCTGAATCAGAACCTCAAACCCTACATACCGATTTTCGCTTTCAGCATCCACTGCCGCAACCATCTTCTGACTGACAGTGACACTCTTGGTTGAACCAGCTGCTTTCAGCGTCGTTCTCCTGTAAGACCCGGACCACTTGGCCTTCATGTACTGGTGCTCCTTCCACGGCGGAACCTGCATGCCCCTGTCCCCCATCGACGCCTTCATGGCTCTGCTCATCAGTTTCACCACCCGCTTCAGCTCCTCAACGCGGCCGACGAAGATTTCAGGCAGCGTTTCGAGGAGGGATGCGAAGTGGTGGGTCGGTCGAGCTACTGCGAAGTGGTCCGCGAGACGGAGCTCGACTATGTAGCGAGTGTTGTTGTCCGAGATGATGTCGATGTACTGGTGCTCTCCGCCCGGAACACGGCCTTGCTTCTGCCACTTTGACTTGCATAGACCAGCGTCAAACCCTCTTGCACGCAAGCTGGTCATCAGCTGACGACAACTGACGCAGCCATCGACTTCCAGTGCCCGCCTGGCCTCGTCAACTTCAGCTAACACGCGGCTCTTCACCGGGTCTCTCTCTTTCTCCACCCCCATCAGTCTCATCAACTCAGCCTTCATCTCGCGATTATTTGACCTCGTTTCATCTTGAGTTTTAGCATCTTGAGCTTCATCATCCGGCCCCTGGTCATCATTCAGCTCGTCAGAATCCTGCTCCAGAAAGGAGTTGACCATGTCTGAGAGACTGCTCTCCTCCCCCGAGTGCTCGCTCCCGCTGCTCTCGGAGGGCGCCACCATGCTCTGAAACGTCATCACCGGAGCTCCACACATCTCATACATCGACCCTCGGATGTGAGGTTGTACTGGCTCGAGAGACGAAACTGAATGTTATAAGTGAGGCGAAGCGAAGCTGCGGATGTGGTGATAATGGCGACTGGATGTGCACATAAATACGACATCGATCGACATATTTACATTTACGTTGACCAGCCTTACAGTGAAAAGTCAAAATGGAGTCGCGCGTGCGGCAATAAGGTATTTCATGGACGAGGACGCCACGCCCAGTGGTCGGGCCACTGTAACCTGCTTGGCTAGCCACGTGCCGTGCTCATGCATGCGCGGTCGCCGCACGTGTCTTCACGTTCTGCTAGCCGCCGCCACTGTTGATATTCTCGATTGCTTATGAAATTTATCTCGTTGCGCCAGTAAATGCATTTGGATTTATTTATCTGGTGAATATTAATATTAGGGTGGGGAGTGGATATTGAGGGGGATGCGGAGAGTTGGGGAAGTCGAATGATTGATGATCGGTTGTCGGTTATTCGGATCTCTTTGCTTCTTGTGCTGCGACCAGGTTCATTGAACCGATAATCTGGCCGAATAATCTGACTATGTTCGTCGAATATGCTCGATCTCAAAACGGCACAGTTATCGTCTAAATTATGTGAGAGTTGGAATCCACATGGCATCGTTCGGATATTCGTTTTCATATCATCGTGCATTATTATTCAGGTTTTAAAATTATTATATTTCGATGGATATTCAGTATGTTAATCATTTTTAAAGTTCATTTAGTAAAATTCGATGCCATATTAGATCAACGATTTAATTGTGTAATCTGTGCACTTCTATAGGTTGCTTTCTCCTTCAACAAGTTAGAATTAAATAGTAACGACCCTATTTAATATTTTGATTAGGAAAAATTTTACATATTTCAAATGATGGAATCGGATTTGCAATAGCATTGTAAATAAGTTAGGTACAATATCAGTAAAACAACGTCGTTTCTTTTGTTTATTTATGGATTCACCTCGATCCACATCTTCTTTGTGCCCTAGATTCATCTACCTTCGAAGTCGATCGTCTTTCTGTCTTCTATGCTTCTCAGAACTTGATCTGTCAATTCTTACGTTCCTCAATCTGTCCTACTCTTCAGTTCACCAATTAAACATATTTTTTCAATTTTTGTCTTTCAAATTCATTTTTTATTACCGTGTCTTTTATATTTCTCTCATCTCTCCTGATGTATTTTTCACAACAGACATAAAAAACCAATCAAATGGACCAGGCGAGCGATCCGCCGCAGCCAACATAAACCAAGCTTGGGGAGAGATCAAATGAAGCCCTATTTTTCAGTGGTGAGGCTACAATCATTGCTTGAGAATGAAATCATAGCTTTTTAGCACTTTTCTCTTATTCACTTGGGATTTTTACTCATTGTTGGTTTAGAATTCTCTATCACTCAACATTTAAGTTTTGAGATTTTTATGAATGATGGATTTTTTTAAAGAAATAGCCTTGCTCCAAGACAAATGGATTTGGAGAATACTTATAACGCTGCCGCACGTGATACTTCTGCTGTGAAAGCTGTCGATTCACTTTTAGGAAAATATTTTGACACTATGGAGGAAGCATACGATGTTTATAATCATCATGCTGTGATGAGAGGGTTTGGCATTCGAAAGAATTTTTCAGCAAGATCGAGATGCACCGCGAAATAATTAGGAAGAATCACGTGTGTAACAAGAAAGGATTTAAGAATATTGTACCACAAACAATAATTCATAAGCAATGTCGAAGAGATGCACGAACAAGTTGTCTAGCAAATATGGAGATTGGACAGACTATATATGAGAAATGGCTTGTGAACAAGTTTAGTGAAGAATATAATCACCCATTTACGAGTCTAAATAAAGTGACAAAACACTGACCACGTTATCAGTATCATAAATCAATATATAGGATTTATAAAGTCTTTTGTTGCGTAGGGTTTTTGGAGTCTACTGATACAAAAATCTTTTGCTGCGTAGGATTGTTGAAGTCAGGTGCTGGAGTATATTCTATTTTTTGATGACCAAAAATTAGTTTAGGGTTGCTGCTATTTTGTTTGAAGCTTTCTGCTTCTTAAGTTTTGTTATTTTCTTGTTTCAATTTGATATTTTTTCCAGTTGAAGTCTGCTATTTAAAATCTAGTTTACTGAAAGTAAATATTGTTGAGCTTAATGGTGGAAATCAGTTTTTGATAGATGGAAATTAGTTTAGAATACCATAAGGGTTCCAAATTTGACCGCTAACATAAGGTTTTAAGGTTCCTGGGATATGCCCTGCGTAGGCGTAATTGTACCTTCACTTTCAAAAAAAAGATCGTGTTTGATATAACACTATTATAATTCTAGGACGAGGCAGGTCAAGGGATATCAATTAACTATCAACAAAAGAAATCAGCAATTGACAATAAACAATTCTTTAACCTCTGGGGACTGAATTATATATGCTTGGGTGGGGATTCCATTATGATGGTGAAATTCATCCCCTCGCTCAATGTAGCAAGCCAATGTCAGCTCATTTGATGTAATTGTTCTAATGAGTCGTTGTTGTGGCTATGATCAATGTAGCAAGTCAAAATATTGTTTGAATATTCTCTCTGTCTTTTTTTATTTGTCACTTAAATGAAAATATTTGTCCATTTTTATTTGTCACTTGACCAGTTCAATACATATACTAACTATAATTACCTTGAAGAATCAAACACTAATGATTTTATTTTACTAATTCATAAAAAAAATCATTTTGCACCACTCTATATAACATTTTGCACCAACTTAAAAAAAACACATTAAATACTAAATTATTAAATTGATTCATCGCTAGCATTAATTTCACCGTAATTTACAAACATAAATCAATTACAATGGTTTTAACTTGTGAGGTATTGGAATATCACATTTCATAATTTCTCATTTAACATTATAACAAGGAACAAAATCCGAATCCAACACTTAATTCAATCAACAGAAAGTTGAGACGAATTTAATTAAATTAAAATAAATTGACATAAACTGATGAAAAAATTCAAAGTGACATACATCTAAAATGAAATAATTTTAAATTTTATAAACCAATTTTTAACTTACCTATATCACATATAAATATAAGGGAAAAAACCCGAAAGGGGCCCTGAACTACCACTGACTACCCAATTGCGGTCAGAACTACCACGATTTCCAAAAAGGGTGCGATGAAAAAAAAATCGGACTGATTTTCTAAAATAAAATTTACCATTACATTCATAAACTTATATTATTATAAGGCTTAGATTTGTGTGCGAAAACTATGTCGTTTGGTTATAAAAATAAATAATATCGTTTTGCACATAAAAAGAAAATGACGTCTTTTGAAAATAAATAATATAAGTTTATGAATGTAATGGTAAATTTTATTTTAGAAAATCAATCCGATTTTTTTTTCATCGCACCCTTTTTGGAAATCATGGTAGTTCTGACCGCAATTGGGTAACCACTGGTAGTTCAGGCCCCTTTTGGGTTTTTTCCCTAAATATAATCATATTTTGCCACATAAAACTATTAAAACAATTTTACCTATAAACTAGCATGGCTCCAGTTGGAGCAGTCTTTGTCTATCAAGCCCAACCTGCACTTTCATCCAGGCCTGTGCTAAATGGGCCGATAGCAACTACTGGTTCACCGATCGGCCCATATAGGAAGCCCGTTTGACTCGTGTCTGGAGGAAATTCGATTCGAAGCAGCACAAGGGAAGTGTGAGGCTGAAGCGTGGTGGTTCCATTTGCTGTTTCTCAGGATTCGATTTGCCGACGAAGCGAAGACGATTTCGATACGTTCCATTTTCTCTGCCGCTCGCATCATTCTCATCCATCCATTCATTGAGAGCGCTTCCGGCCAGAGATTCGTCAGCTGTTGCGCGGCGGGATTTGATTTCGGAGAATGGGAGCGGCTTCATTACGACAGGTTCGTCGGTTGATGTTTACGCCGTGTGCGGCTCGTTTTTTCCGATTTGACGCGTTGTTGTTTGCTGACTTGATTTCGGTGTATGAGGAGGAATCTGATGCCGATCAGATGTCGTCGTTTGAACGGTATAAAAAGGGCGTGTATCCGATCCGTAAATGTGTTTTTTTCTCTATGGATAGGATGTGAAATATGTTTGATAAATCAATGCTTTTCTCCAAGTGTAGATAATGATCTGAAATGGTGAGATTCTTTGGTCTTTTTGGTGGCTGATGATGAGATTGTAAGTTTTGTTATATGTGTAGAAATGCACCGTGAGCTTTACCGGAGTCCTAGAGCTCCTCATCGAAAACTGGAACTTTTTTAAAGGGAAATTGTCAAGCGCTTCGTTATTTTTTTAAGAGAGTTGTTTTGCAAAGCAAACTTAACAGCCTTTTAGTTTTAAAGAAGCTTAAGAAAATACACATGCGTCGAGGTACTTGTCAAACATAAACTCGACCCCCTAAACTATCGAAATGGACTGATCATGGGCTCAGTCCAGTAATCTAAATTTTGTGTGCATAGTTTTGAACTTTGCGTGCTCTTTTAGGTGGTATTTGGTTTAGAGAAAATTTGGGAGAAAAGAAAATTTGGGAAAAGATGGGAAGGAATCCCTTGTTTGGTTTAGGAAAAGTTAGGGGAGGAATAGTTAGATGGAAAATTTTAACAAAACAAACAGTGTTTGAACACTTTTTAATGAATTTTCCACTTCTAACCAAATAAAGAAAAATGAGATGGATTCCACAGAGAATTCCGTCCCATATTCCTTTCCTCCTTATTTTCCTTAAACCAAACACACTGTTAATGTTTTCTTGCAGCCCGTATCACCTTATGTTGGTCAGTTACCGCTTACTGAAGTTATGAAAGATAATAATGTAAGCTTTGGTAGTGATATCAATCTGAATAATGGCCTTTAATACTAGTTTTCTGCACACTGAAATTAGTGTTGCTCAATTTTATTTGTCTCCAAATCCTTATTTTTAGTATTTTTTTATATGTATATTTATTTACTGTGTGCAGATACATGATTTTCATGCCATTTCATAGCTACAAGCTGAACTCTGAAGTGATAGATTCTGTTGACTACCTTGTGCGTTTCCATCTTGGCAATAAATCAAAGTGAATGGCTGATGGCAGATCAAGTTTTTGGGGTCCTGTTACCTCCACAACTGAATGGTGTGAGAAGAACTATGTATACTCTTCCTATGTTGCAGAATTCTTCAACACTGTATCGAATATCCCCACTATACTCTTGGCATTCATTGGACTCTTTAGTGCTGTACGGCAAAGATTTGAAAAGAGATTCAGTGTTCTCCACATATCCAACATAATACTTGGTTTTGGAAGCATGATATACCACGCTACATTGCAACACGTGTAAGTGCACTTAACTGCCTTCTCTCATAATCTTTAGTTTCCACCTTGGGCTTTGGTAACATAGTTGAGTAGAAAAGATCGTCTGTAGAGTTTGATGTAATCAACTTCAATAAACATATACAGTTTTGATATTGAAACCATGGTCTTGCATATCTAGTGTCAGGCTTTTCTTTCGAAGTGAACTGCTATAAGCTTGTTAAAATATGCCGGTCATCCATTTGTCATTCTATTTGTCACAAACTTTGATTATTTTTCTTTGCATACAAGTATCTTCTTAGAACAAGTTTTTGATGTTGTCCTTGTTGGATGTGACTTAATATTTGCAGGCAACAACAAACTGATGAAACCCCAATGGTGTGGGAAATGCTCTTGTATCTCTACATTCTTTATTCACCAGATTGGCATTATCAGAGCACCATGCCAACCTTCATCTTCATTTACGGCGTTATTTTTGCAGCTGCTCATGCAATATTTCGGTTCGGCATTGGTTTCAAGTTACACTATGTGTTCCTCTGTCTCCTCTGCATACCCCGAATGTACAAATACTACATCTACACTGAAGACATCCATGCTAAGCGGCTTGCAAAGTGGTACGCTGCTACACTCTTTTGTGCTACATCATGTTGGCTTTGTGACCGTTTTCTATGCAAGGAGTTGTCTCTTTTGCCGTTCAACCCACAGGGCCACGCCTTGTGGCATGTTCTCATGGGTTTCAACTCCTACTTTGCAAATACATTTCTCATGTATTGTCGTGCCGAACAACGTGATTGGGCTCCAAAGGTTGTCTATTTCATCGGAGTTCTGCCATATGTGAAGATTGAGAAGCCAAAAACTAAGTGAAAAACTCAATACCTGGTCGATTTGCAGTCCCACGTAAAGACCAATGCCGGCCTCAAGACTCACAATGGCACTTTGTATTCCGGATGGGTAAATTTCCGCATTCTTTGCTTTAGAAAGGCTCAAATTGTAAAATACAACTTTGGGTTTTCGAAGGTTTTAAGTGTGGTAGTTTTGCTCTTGATTTGTTGGTGTTATAGACATTACAAAATTATACAGTTTTTTAACTGCTGTGATTTGGTTAGTGGAGTGTTAATGGACTTTCTCAGTTCACAAAATTGCCCGTTTGCAAAGGTGTAATGTTTCTCACCGAAGCTGAAATAATTTTAGAGCTAAACCAGTGCCAAATATCTGCTAACTGTCGGCACTGCGAAGTTTATTCAATACAAACCGCTACAAACTGGCGAGCAACTGCCACCGCTAGCGGCTTTGTCTGTGTCATATAACAAGCTACGGAATAAGTGGAAGTATCGTAAGGAGGGTTGAGGAATACGCCTAAGGTTTGTCAAAGAAAGGTTCCACTTCCAGAGCAAATCATAAAATCATTTACAGATTCCGGCCTACTGTGTCTTCTTCATTACTCCTACGCCACCATGTACATGAGATGCGGTACTTTTTCACACGAAAAATAATCAGGTGGATAGATGAGGATCATGAGTTTTTTTTCAACATGCTGCCAACTACAGGCATGCATTATTCTTGGTGTAAAACCTGGCCGAGCTTGTGGTACAAATCTAGTTGCTCCTCAAAGCTCAGGTTCATCAGTATCTACAATTAAAGCAACGGACAGGTAAGTTGGATGGGTGAGAAGGAAATCAGAGTACTCTAAGATACAATAAAAGTATTGTACCTGGTCTAAGATCATATCGAACGACACGCTTTGTGTGGCTATGAATGACTGGTGATAAATATACGCAAATACTGCCATCACCATCTACAGTTAACAGCACAAAAAGTTTCTTCTATGTTTTCAGTTGATCCGAAAATGTATTTAGAGACAACGTGTTACATACATAAATGAAGACAAACTTACCTGGCAATCCATTCTATCAGTCATCCCCCCGTGTCCAGGTATACTGTCACCAAAATCCTGAATAGGAAAAAGACAGGCAAGTGGTCTGAGTTGGTCACTTCAAAAAGGACAAACAAAAAGACCAAATAAATCAAATACATCCAACTGTCAACAAAAGATTGTACCTTGATTTTAAAAGCTCTTTTGAATCCACTAGCAAAGAAGCCTCCAAAGGGTGCTATTATTGATGCGAATAAACCAATGCATAAAGCGTGCCACTGAACTGGTAAAACAGTAATTTCCTTCCAAGGAAACTACATAAATAAATTAAGACCACTGATTAGCCAGACTAAGGAAAAAAAAAAGGCAGGAATAAGAAGGTTACACATTTCAGTCCTCTCCTCTTGTCTTAACTACTGTTCCTAGGCATAATCCCCCACTTGGAGATTTTAAAAGATACAGACTGAGTAAAAGCATTGATTACTTATCTAGTATCAGTACGGGAACTAGCCCATGAGCAGCATAATTCTCGAAAGATTATCAGTTACTAACACTGAGAACTGTTAGAAATTCACCGGAGAGACAACGTTAACAACGTCGCCGGCGGAATCCCAGCCAAAAACACAAAAATTACACAAGGAAGAGAGAGAGACACAAGAAGTGAAGTGTTGTGAAGAGATGATTTTTTCCTTCATCTATTACTCTCCTTAAATAGGCATTTACATACGACATGTGCCTAACTTCTGCCTAACTTGGCCTAACTTGGCCTAACTTAGCCTAACTTGGCCTAACTTAGCCTAACTTGGCCAAACTTTGCCAAACAAGGATTACTTGTCAACAATCTCCTCCTAATCCTTGTTGTGCTCGCCGTGTACATCGTACAGGCCGATCTTTGTGCGAAGCTCGTGGAATTTGATTCTGCCGAGAGGTTTTGTCAGAATGTCACCGAGCTGCTCTTCGCTCCTGATGAAATCCACATCAATCAGACCGTTGTCTGCTGATTCCCTAACAAAGTGATACTTCACTTCGATATGCTTACTCTGTCCATGAAGTACTGGATTCTTGATCAAAGCAATTGCAGACTTGTTGTCCACCTTCAGGATTGGCACCCGTTGCGTAGATCCCTGTACTTCAGTTAATACCCGAGCAAGCCATAATGCTTGACAGGCAGCGTTTGCAGCTGCTATGTATTCTGCCTCGGATGTGGATTGAGCCACAACTTTCTGTTTCATGGACTGCCAGGAAATTGGACTCCCGGACAAGAAGAAGATCACTCCAGTTGTGCTTTTCCTAGCATCAACATCACCTGCAAAATCAGCATCACTGAACCCTATCAGCTGTGCCTGATCCTCTTTTCTTCTTCCAAACCACAGTCCCCAATCTCTGGTTCCTGCCACATAGCGAAGAATTCGCTTGACTGCAGCGAAATGATCCTCCCGTGGCTCTTCTAGGAAACG